>KZ505817.1:369030-397117 GCA_002844005.1 Limosa lapponica baueri
AAAAAAAAAAACTTGGAAAAGAATGAAACACATCATCCTGGTGCACCAAGGAGCTGCAGAAATTAAGACTTTAAAAAATGAAGTAGAGTCTCTTAAAGTTGCTCTCAATGTATTTTTTGAGTGGAGTCTTTTTTCTGAAGAAACCTTTTTTTTATGTAAGAAGGTGACTTGTTTTATGAAGAACAAATTCTTGAATTAATTTTTTTCTCAGCTTTTAAGGGAAAAACAGAGTGAGTCTAGCTCACTAGTGACTAGGGATGGTGACAAGGGAAAAGTAGGAGTCCTAGCTTATCTCCTAGGACTATTTGTAAATTTCGAATGAGAGATCCAGTAAATAAAATAATAATTAAAAAACATCCAAGCAGAGTCAGAAGAAATGTATGATGAACCAGCCACTCCTGCTGTGCGGATTTTTTTTTTTTTGAGACCAAGCTGAGCAACATCTTTGCTCTGCTGAGCAAAAGCAGAAATAGTCTCAGGGTGACTTCCACAATTCTTACAATGTCTGTAGAGGTGTTGTCCTAAAATAGTCCTCTGCCAGCTCTTAGTCCATGTCTTCTGAGTAACACAATGAATAGCCTTTCATTCCCTCTGAACAACATTCTCTTCCAGATCAAGAGAGTTTTCTTATAGTTTGTTGTTATCCCATTATATCAGGGTCTCAGAGACCCTGTGCTAAGGATGTGTATTCTCCTAAGAGTTTATAGCTGACAGACCATGCCCGTTTGAAATTCCGTTCTCTTAGGCAGTGAATTCTGCTTCCCTGTGTTTTGTCATGTCTTTGATTGCCAGTATACTGCATGTTATGGAAAAATACCAGGAAACCACATGCCTTTATTTGTTTAGATTTTCCATTCTTTCCATTTCAAGATAAGTAGGAATTATGTTTTGAAATGGGTGGTGATTCACAGGCATAATCATTTTGATTTGGCAATGATTTGGAATCATAGTGTCACATCGTCACATCCTTTAAATACAGCACAAAATCTGCTAGTATAAAGAAAATGGTCTTGCTTATACCTCTGAAACTTCCTTGGTCTTATAGTTCTTTTTTGCTTAACTTTCTTAGTTCCCTCTTCTAACAGCGCTACATATTCATGTAGGAACAAAGTCAGTAAATCAGACCTTTCTATTTAGTTAGGTGTGCAAATATACTTTACTTGAGGTATGTCGGAAGATTAAAGAAAAGGATTATTTAGAATATAAGTAATTAAAGTGACGCAGAGAGGTGGATAGACTGACTCAATGCAATTAGCAGGAAGAGCATTTCCAAATGGAGGGATATGAATTGATGGATATAAGATTTTATTTAATAGGCCTGTGAGGCCCTCTTGCCCTCACTGGATGGGCTTTACTTCAATGGGATTTTTATCAGTGCGTTTCTTATTTTTTGACTGAGACTTGGCAAAGCCACAAGATTTTTGTTCATTGCTTCAGTGGTTTTAAATTATTTTGGCTACCAGAAAATATGAAAAGCATTGTCTTTGCACTGATGGTTACGAGATACAGTTTTGAAACTTTTCCAAGGAAGTCCAAGCCCATGTAAATCCCCAACCCAGTACTCAGGTAAGATCTCATCGCTAATTTGCCAAGCTGCATGGCTGCCACATTTAGCCCTCTAAACAATATGAACTGACAAGCAACATTGTCTGTGTAAGTGTGACTTGGCAGGGTATTTTTTTCCATATCTGTCTTTACCCATACAGATACAGTAAGAAATCATTATAATGGGATTAATTTATTTACTTGGAAGAGCCAAGTTCTCTGTTTGGCTGCCTTCATGATACTTGTGTGTTTCGCTCCTGCAGCATCCTGGAGGAGCTCCTGCTGCTGCAGGCAGCCCTGTCCCAGCACCAAGTGCATCCACCCTGCCAGCATCTCCTCATCAGAGCTGGCTCCTCCTCTTCAGGGGGCCGTGTGGGGGACGGGGTGGGACCATTAATGAGATGTATTACCCTCAGGAAGTTCTCTTCCAGTTCTTCAGCATAATGCTGAAGAAGAGAGACATTGCAGAATTTGTTGCCAAACTTGAGAAGGCACAGAGTATGCCTGCATGGATGGGGAGGAGCTCTGCAGGATGAAGGCTGGGATAGCCTTTCTTTTCGCTATGGAGCTTAGCAGCATAGTTAATATTGGGCTGAAGAAAAAGATCTTACTTTACTATCATTTGTATATGGCAGACTTGAGAAAGGAAAGTGACCTCTGCCATCCAGATCAGTCATAATTCAGATCAAAAATTTCAGTAGCTTTGTAGAAGTGGTGGGACCTGAATGCTTTTGGAATGCTTTGTGTAACAGTCATTTAATATACCCCAGACATACTGGGTCTTTTTCCTTCCCTCTGGAGCTGTGGTCATTACAACCCACCACACTCCAGACCCTGGAAGAAGCTGTCAACAGCCTGCTGTCCTGCCCGGTGACCTATTGACTGAAAAGTATGTTGCTTGCCATGTTGCAGGCACAGTGCTGTGGCATCGTTCTAGCCCCATTTGGCTCTCATATAAAGTAAATGAACTGCTCAGTCCATATCAGACCAGTAACCAACAGAGCTGCTGACTGTTTAGAACAGAAGACTTTTATCGTTTTTTTTTTTTTCCCCATGCACGCAGTACTGCAATGGCAGAGCTATCTCTGATTTTATTCCTGCAAGAGTAGAGCATACCCACAAGTTATCGTCTGTTGTGCTTCCAGATTATAATTTTTTCCAGTTACATTTTCTTGCTTTATTCCATTCCATTGCTTTATTGATAAGATATAAAGCTTTTAGAACTGAAAGCAAAAATTCAGATATGGTTACCTCAGGGGCCTCTACTATGAAAAGCAAATGAGCTGTTTACCTTCCCAAGAACACCAGCTTCTTTCATTGCTTCAGCTTGCATGACCAGTGAAAAGATCAGACCTTGGCAGGTGATATAACTTTCTGGAGTCTTATTTTTTTCACTTGAAATGCTTAACATAATAGTATTTAATTGCTTCTGCTAAGCTTTTTAAAGTTAAAAGTAAGATGGATCTCAAAATGATGGATGGAGATAAGGTCTAACGTGCTTTTTTCAAGAGACAAATGCATTGTTGCTTCATCCTCACTTACCCTGGCTCCATCTTACGCAGCATTTGATCAGCTGGGCTGTTCTCAGACAGAAGCACTAGATCAATAAATGGCTAATATTAACTCCCTTCCTGCCTCATAGGGCTTTGTCTTTAAAGGCTACAGTGATTTAAATGTTGAAGGTACAAAGCATTGTTCAAGGTATGGCTACATTTGACTGCTGGAAAAGAAAGAAAGGAAGTTCAACATCTCAACTAGAAAGCAGCGTGGTTTTTATTCTATCGCAGGGCTGTTTGGTCTGCCTGAAAAACACTCCTTATACTAGTCTGATACTTCAGACCTGTCACTTTTGTGACAAAAGAAAAGGGAAGTAGCCCTCAGAAGCAGGTCACAGACAAAACAAATGATGTTATTTCTCTGCACTGAATCACACTGGGAAGGCAGCTCCTATATGTCTCTCTTAAAAACAAGATAATGTGGTCTCTCTTCCAGAAATGTGCTAGAATAAATCACCTTAAGTAACAGCATAGATTTCAACTTTCATTTTTCTTAAGTCCCCAAATACTTTGATGCTTTTTGGTCTTTTGTTGTGGTTTTTTTTTTTTTTTTTTTAAAATAATTTCTTAATTTAATTTTGCTTTGCCCACTTTACTTGCTTAAATTCCTATTTATTATGAGTTAAATCCCTTGGCAGGTCTGGCTCGTGCAGTCTAACCTTTCTGCTTTCTTTTCTTAATCTGGTTGTCACTGTAAAATGACATCTCTCTTTTTAGAGTGCAGTAAAGGTTATTTCATGAAACATTTGAAGGCCTTGTAATTGAGTAAAGTCATGAGGTAAGATGTCGGAAAAAATATGTATAAAACATAGCATTGAAGACATTCTGACAAAAGAACTATGCATCCTGTGCGGTGCATGAGGTCTGGGGAAAAAATTCAGTTGCATTGTTAAAGTTTGTGTCATAATATAGAAGCTGCATTAGGCAACCTTAAATCTGGTATTTCTTAACTTTGGAGAATTTGGCTTTGCAACCTCAGCAATGTTGGTTTTTCTCTGTGTGTACTTCATCTACTGTTGTCACCTAAAAAGGAAGATAATTATGGTACAACAGATCTTTATTCTGAATGAAGGTCAGGGTCCTTTCAAGTAAATCTAACCGAAGTAAAGAAGAACTAAGTTACAATAACATCCAGCAGAAAATGTGTCTATATCGTCCTCTTTCCCATCTATACTTTTTGTTTGCCGATTTTCTTCCAATGCCCTTGGCTAATTTCTGTCTTGATGTTTCTCTTAAATATGTTCTGAAGATTAAATGCAAACCAACATGTCCGAATTCTCAGTTGAATAAATTGCTATGTGTCCATTTTTAAGTTAAGTTTACGTGAATACCAGTGGAGAACCTGCATGATATTTGAAACTTTCAGACCTTACCATTGCCTAATCCAAACAAAACATTTGGACACTGCCTTGCCTGAGTTGTTTGGTGGCTGTATTAATACTGTCATACATAGAAGTATGAGAAGGGGAAATGAGCTAGGGCAAGGGATGGGTTTAACCTGTGTCATGCAAGATTGTTTCCAGAGGCAAAAGTCTATTCAGCACATCACTGTGGTTGAGTTGCTTCTGAAAGGAAGTGGCTTCACGAAGACCGTATCCCAGAACTTCTGCACAGTTTTATTACCCTACACTGTTGTAATACAAACTAAGATTTCCCACTTTATTTCTAAAATTACTCATTTGTTTCTGAAATACTGTAAGTTAGTCTGTTAAGAAGAATTGTTTAATTTTTCTTCAATATAATACACTGAGAGAAAGCTTTTTCTTAATCTGCCTACAGCTGAAAACCAAAACCAAACCAAAACTCCTAGCCTGCACTGGTAGTCCTATGGGAAAATGACTTGGACAGGTTTATAAGCTCTGTCTAGCACTCTTGGTCCAGAAAGAACAGTTTCCCTAAGTGTGTTTAGGCTGTCATGCTCTAATGCCCCAGACATTTTTGTCCTGCCTCTAGGCTCCAAAACAGTTCCAGTTTATCTGTTGCTTTTTTTTAATTACAGGCAGCTTTTTATTTTGACTTGGAAGTCTACTTAGTACAACCATGTGATTTGTATTCATCTACTTGTCTTTTTCACTGGCTTACAAACTGTGGAAGAGAAGTCCAAGGACAAGTTAAATTGACTGAAGTGAGTGGTAGCTTTTCCATTGGCTTTAAAGGATTTGGAGTGGACCATTGTAGTTCAAAAAGATGACGCTAATTTTGTACATATGCACTTAAATTTGGTTACATCCTTTTGAGGAAGAACAATGACTCATTTCAGTTGTGTAACTAATTAGGTGTCTACCCCTGCAACCAAATACTTCTAGTAGCCTGTTGAGTGAAATGACTAAGCTGTCGCAGAGTATTTTTCTTCCTCTCCTGCCATTCCCTTGAGGGATAATATCTATAGTTTTTTAATATAACTTTTTCTGAGTATTTTTTGGATAATATGAGTTGCAGATGTATATTTTGCACTGGAGTAAGGAATGGTAAGGTTTGTGACAGCTTTTGATTCCAGATACAAGCTGGCATTAGGAAAGGGTTATTTCTTTCTAAGAAATATCTTAAAATGAGGAGCTGGAGTAAAAGTTTTCAAACATCTTTTCAAAGATTTTTCAGTGATCTTTTAATTGCACTATTTTTGGAAACCGAGTGCTTGGAGTAGGAGAGCTCAGGTCTAGATTTTTTTTCTCTGTTCTATGACAAATGAGTGTCGATTGTAAAGAATAGGTTGCTATTGCTTCAGTTGTTGAAGAGAGCAGCTGCAGCGCCCTGTACTTGCTAGAGTTTGCTAACAGTGGTAGCTTTAATCCCAAGTAAATTGCATTGTTTGAATCCACTTAGGATGTGACGAAGGGACTTAATACTTAGTCATGGTCATAATTCATAAGGATGGGATAGTTATGTTAGCCCTAATGTAAGGGTGAATGTGGTTGTTGAGAAAGAAAAATAAGAGTACAGATGCTGCTGCAGCTGGAAGCAAGGTATAAATTTAATATATAGAGCTAATGGGTTCAAAGGGAACAGACAGTCTCTTTTGGCAGAATTACTTTTGCAGCTCGGTTTCATTTTGCAGCACATTTCCATCCCCAATTACAAATGTAGCTCTGGACTTCCATTTTTTTTTCACTCTGAACTCTAAGCTGATTTACAGGCCAGAGACCACGTTCTGTTGAGAGATTAAATACTGCTCAGAAGAAATAGTAACATCATCCCTTAATTTGCTTTCAGTTGTACTTTCTAACTGCATGCTCTTTTTCTCCTAACCCTAACCTTAGGCTGATCTATAGGAAAGGCATAGTAATTCCAGCTCTTCCCCAGCACACAGGAAAAACGGGCATGTTAAGGTGCACATCTGCTGGTTCTCAAATAAGTCTGCTGGACTAGAGCTAAAATGTAGCAATGACCTATGGTCTAGAAGAATGGAAGGGACCTATGGCAACTGCTGACTCATTTCTTTCATTTTAATGTATGTTTTAAAATTATTTTTGAAAGCCAAGAGAAGTCAGAAAGAGGCAAAAGATGTATAAGGGAATACTAATATTATGAAAGAATTGGCTGTCCTTTAGCATGGGGATAAAGACAAGAAGAAATCTAACAGAAGAAAGCAAAAGTTTCTGTACTTCATTGTCTTCTGTAAAGTGGGAATAGTTGGACACACTTATGCCAGCGGAAAGGGAAAACTTTACTATTCCTCACTCACAAAGTGACTCAACCAAGAATGTAATACAGCTATGAAAAAGCAAAAGTCTTTCTTGGAAACATCAAGGGAAGTATTACTGTTACTAGAGAGGGTGAGGAGGCATCATTATTAAGGCATTAAAGCCATAGCAACAGAGACACGATGTTATTAGCGGTGGTGGGGATTAATTCTCTCTTTTTATCATTTGCTGTGCTTTACTGCTTGCAGAATTGTTTGGGTACCACATACTTTACAGCTGCGTGAAGCCTGGGAAGACTGGTTTCTGCCACAGCATCTCTAGTGCTTCCTCCCACTGCTTTGTGACCGAGACTGGAGGAAAAGAGAAGTGGTATAATGTTTTGAGAGTAAAGTGAACTTCAGTGAGTTTTTTTCAACAGGTAGTGTACTGACTGTCCAGGGTATTTCTGGACACAGTGAAAAAAATAGAGTAGGCCAAACAGACTTAGGGGGAATGGATTGTAGAAGGTGACCTGAAGGCAGTTAGGAGAGCCTGAGTTGTGTTAAATAACTTGTAGAAGAGGAGACATTGCTTTGCTTTGCAGCTATTTTTACAGAAAAGAGGTCTGGAATTTGAAAATTTTATTAAAAACAAAGAAATAAAGAAGACACGATTTATGTCAGTAACGCATTAGTGCAAAACTGCTATAAAGTTCATTCAGCAGTATAGTGAAGGAAAAGTCCTATTAATTATATCTGAAAAGATACAGACAATTCTAGTGGATACAGTGCAGTACTGCAAGGTTATATAGCTCAATATATCATGGTGTAACTAAACTGAATTTATTTCAAAAGCTGTCTTGTGTTCTAAATATGATTTTAAAGGTCAGTTTTAAAATTTTCCACAAAAGCTTCTATTTGCCTTAGGAATGCTCCCTCCAAGCACCTTAAGCAGAGATTCCCACATAGTGAAATTACATTTGTCTGGTGTTACGAAACATGGCAGGTTCCAAGTTGTTTCACGTGATTGCCTGAATATTTTGAAAAGGAATATTTCTGCTCTGGAGGAAGGCAGAAATGTCAGTAGCACCTATGGAAAGTGATTGAGTTTTCAGATAAAACTGAAGGTACAACTAATATGCATGCTGATGAGGTCTGGATTATTCCCACCTTCCTTTGCTCCTCATTTCAAGAGGGAAACATCATTGTCACTGTTTACTGTTACAGAAAGGAGGGCAGAAGAACAAGCAAAACTGAGAAAGGATGAGTCCTCCGGATGATGAAGAAGAGATAAAGGAGGGAAAGAGAGAATTGATGGAGAGAAGGCAATGGTCCTGTCAGTAGGCTGTCTGTGGAAACGAGCTATTTTGCTCAATGGAGAGGTTCTAATCATATTTCTAGCTGATATAAATCAATATACATCGTCAATGTCTTGCACTTCTCCTCTAAGGCCTCAAAAATTTCTTTTTTACAGCTGGATAACTGGAGCTGTCAAGTTTTCATTATTTGCCAAAGACCAAAGTGAAGTTAAGACATAATGTCTTGGTTTCCTGTCTATAAGCTGAATGTACCCTCTCTAATGAAATTGTTTCAATTGGAAAAGATATCTACAACACAGATGCTAAAAATAGAGTGTCTGAAGATAGTTCCTGAGATAAACTGGATTGTATTCCCTTCATAGGAAAAGGTCAATAGATGGAAATTAAATATGAAGTCACAGAATTATTTCACACTTTAGCACCTTAAAAGCATTATTTTCCTTTCCAATTAGTTTATGGACTTTTTTTTTCTTTTTTTTTTTTTTTTTTTTTTTTCAGTGCTGTTTGCTATATATTCTGGCTTACCTGGAAGCTCCTGACAAAAATTTCCCCAGTTAAAAGCACATGATTTTCAAAGTGTTATGAATGAGCTAAAAGATGCATTTGCTTTATTTCTACCTCTTTAACAATTTTGTCTATTTGTAATCAAGCGAAAAAACTTATTTATGGAAAAACTTTACTTATGGAATCAAGAACTAAGTGAAAGAAGGTTTGAAGATGATAATTTTTGCTAATTAATTTAATTTTAACTTCTTCTTTGAATCTTTTCTCCTCTCTAGATTTCATGCAGCCGTATTCAGTTTATTCCTGTTACATTAAATCTCTCATGTAATCTCAGACTAAATGGAAGATCATTCAAATGAAGCAGAAAATTCAAGATATGCTCCTGCTGCCTTTTGGGTAAAACACTGCAGAGGTTTTTGGTTCCCTTCTGCTTGCTTTTTGCTTTGGAGACAAGAACTGTCTTATCTACATCTACCTAGAGGGTCCAGTGCACTGTGTTTTGTGTCTGCACTCAGCTGAGAGAGAAAGCCATCCATTGCAGTTGTATTTTAGAGTGTTGCCTTTGCATTCAGCAAAATCAGGCTATGGAGGTTTATTTTGACATTGAATTTTCTAATGTTTTTGATTTCATAACCTTACAAACTTCCAAGTTGCCTGTGGTTTTGTCAGCTGTTTTACTTTAAAGCAATGCTGTTGTGCTGCAACTTTTCATTCTTGCTAGAACTCCAAATGTTTCAATTTTTAGCATAATATATATGTTCTTCCACACAAGAGTGATCAATAACCATCCTGTCAATAAAAACATAAGCTAACTTTGCAGAGAGTTCTCATAAAGTTCAACTTGTTTAAAATAGTTGTGATGTTTTAAACCACGGTTTATATGAATTACTATCAAATACTTTTATTATTAGAAAGCCAGTTAGGAAAAGAGATACACTGGTAAAGGACATTCAACTTAAAAAAAAAAAAAAAAGAAGAAAAAAAGGTTTTTTCTTTTAGGCTGCTAAGGTTTGATCTGGGAGCTTAGCCAAAAGGAATCATGACACATCTGGCCAGTTGACTTGAGTGCCTGTAGTTCTGAAATCTGAAACATTCATCCTTGCCTGAGATGTTCTAACAGCAGAGGAGTACTGGCATTGCTTTGTGGCTGTGTTACCATGATCTCATGGTGTGATAATTCTCTGTTCTCGTACAGGGAAAGGCCTCGTTGTGATGGCTGAGAGAGGAACACTATGAGTGCAAGTGTGGAAACAGTCTGAGGAGGTCCTTGTATGGGGTTGATAGAGCTCTACCATGACTGTAATGTCAGAATTATGTGGGTCACGTAATTAAAACTAACAGAGACAACTGGTGCTTGTGTGTGTTAGTCTTTCCAGTGCTAAGCACAATTACCTCCCTGTTTTATATAGGAAAATAATTTATTTGCAAGATGAAAATTAGCAGCAGTTAATGAATTGCTCAGTAAAAAGCCTGGTGAACCCTGGATGAGTCATGGTTGTCCAGCAACATGACTATAATACACAAAACTTCTCTACCATTCACAGGTCTTCTGCTATCCACATTTTAAATTCTTTTTTTTACTTCAAGAGTAATGTGAAGAATTCTTATAAACCAGTTATTTACTATCTTTTCTACATACTCTTCCTGTGGAAGACATCAAGTGAATACAGTGTATCTTTTCTTCTCCAGTAAGATCACTTTATAGATCTGGTAACTGTTTTCTTTCATTACATAAGTTTTGGTATGTACCATTCTCCCTCTTTTCCTCATCCTTACATAGTCTTCAGAATTAAATCTGGTTTGTCAGTGCTGTCTTCTAGGATGTTCATTATTTAGCTGACTTTTAGGTAGGTCTGTGAGTAGCTCATGGTAGTAAGTCAGTGAAGCGGTATCAAGATTTCCAAGATGATGATGATGATGTTCAGAGTCCTGCTTTATTCTTACTTTTGCAGTAGTTGATGCAGTAGATGGCAACTGAGTGAGTAAGGCAGCGATAAATAAGGCTGAAAGTATTTTTACAAAAAGTGCATTCCCAGACTGGATTCAATGACAGCAATATTCCTGATTGGAATTAGAATTGTGCTATATTTGGTTATTGATAATCTTTTCACAAAAACTCCAAACCAAACAGAAAACCAAAGCAACCCCACTCCCCCCCCCCAAAATAGGAGTGGGGAGTCTCTTGCTGGGATTCTTAAGATGGCATTTTTTAGTGGTGTTGTCCTGGAGGTTGAATAGATTCAGGGTTTTACAGGAGCAGGCTGCTTGTTAAGATGGTTACATTTTATACTTTGAAATTATGGTTTGCTGAACTGATTTATCTGCACTTGCATTTTTATTTTAAAAGACAACCCTGTGTGCATTTACGTTGTCATTTCATAGTATTAGTAACAAAATGGGCAGTGGGCAACATTAATGAGAAGAGCTGATAAAATCTTAGGTGTGAGGTTGCATCTGCTGATTCCACTGCAGTGTGTGGAGCTGTAAGAGAATATTTTTAAGCAGGAGGGTTTGGCTGCATCTAGACAAGATGGTCAATGTCCTTTGCCAGATTTATAATCTTAAATTGGTAATATGAACATAATACATGGCATAGAAAAAGATATTTTGGCAAATGAACTTTTTTTTTTGTTTGTTGGTTTAACTGCTTCAGGAAGAGAGACTCAGTGAATTATTTAATTGTTGCACAAAACCAGTCATCATGTAACCTATCGATAAATTAGCTCTACTGAAGTCTGTTGGTCAAAATAAGCAGCATATTGCAAGAATTGCCACATTACTTAAGGTAATATTTTATTATCCACATGATGGTGGTGGTCATTGTAAAAATCAGGAACATGGCATAGTAGAATGGTTGTATTGGAGGTTTGAGGGAGACAAAATTGCAACTAGAGTGGCTTTTTTGGTGCTCTATTTCCTCTTAGAAAATGTAATTTTAAAAACCACTGTGAAACTTTTTTCTAAAAAAACAATCCCTCTTTTGTGTCAGTGAGAGGTGTTACTAATGATAAGTACTGCAGATTGATTTTTTGAAAGCCGTAGACAATCACAGAATGTTTTATTTCTATTCCATGGTTTTGGAATCACTTAGGTTTTCTTAGCCTTGAATAGTAACTGTTTTTTGTACAACATACATGTCTTAATAAGTTGAATGAAATGTAGAGTTTTCCCAGCTAGAACTAAACAGTGGACACTTAAACTAGCACAATGAATGCTTGCATATAACTTCTGTGTTGTGATGTGCTGTATTCCTGAGGAAGAAGTTGAGCTCTGACTAAAAGGAGAGATAAACAGTCTCAGCAAAAGGATGGAAAGTGGTTACTCATTGCAAATAACATACAATCAAAGATGAAGTGGTAGAAAAGGAGGTCTGAGACTGTCAAAAGTGTTTTTTCTAACTTAACTATATACCATGCACTAGAGAGGAGAAGGTTTCCTCAGAATAGAGGTGGCCTGTCATGTTTGTGAAGTTTTCAATTAGAAACTGATTACAAGGAAGAAATTATAGACATTGTCTGTTTAGAGTTTAGCTCAAATTATTTCTTCCTTTCAAATTATTTTTCTCTTTGATAAGAAAGGGTCATTTCATTTATGTAAAGAGTGACTCTGATTCTGTATTCCTTGCTCTTACTTGCATAAGAGCATAAACAGTGCTATTAACTTTGAAAGGACAGTCATGTCAAGTATTGTTTTTTAGAATAAGACCCAGTTACCATGTTTTATTCTATTATTGTATATTTTATTGTATTTATTCTGTACAACCGATACAAATAGTTTGCACAGAATCAGTGCTAATGGGTAAACATGAATTATACCTAAAATACAGGACAATTCTAGAATGGTTTTAAGAATAAATTCTTACCCTTTGTGTTTAAATCAGCAGAGAAATGGTATATCTCAACATATGTATTTGATTTGGGTACATTTTCTGTTCTGGACCAACTCGTATTCTTTCTTAAGAGCCAAGAGTGAGTGATCTCATATTATAGATTTCCAAATGGTGCTAATTAAGGACTTTTCCTGCCAGGTGCTCAGCATGCTTTGCCCTTATTGCTTTTGGTTGTGGTTGAGGGCATGCTGCATTCTCTGGGATACAACTCTATTGTTTATGAGTTTAAGTTAGCGTTGCCAAAGGGAGTACAACATTAGAAGACAAACAGCACTGAGATTTACTTTGAGAATCCCCTGAATTGGCTGGGGTTTTTTCTTTTTTTTTTTTTTTCTTGGGAATATCAAATTCTACATCTGGAAAATATCAGTGTGACATATGAATACTGTCTGACCACTAATTTCACAGAACAGTCTTTATATACAACTTGTGGCAAATAAGTTTTATGTTAAAGGAATAAGGATCTGAAGTCTCCTACTGATTTAAGAACTCTCTGGAGCAGTAATTAACTCTGCTTTCCTTCTTGTAACATGATCCAACCTCTGTTTCAAAACTCAGTGTTGTGGCCAATTAATTATCGTGTAGTTTCCTGATAAAGCCTCAAATAGGCTAATCCTTGGAAATAATACCGTGTATGGTTATTATTGACAGCTTCATTTGTTTCTGAAAGCTGCAGTATGTGCTTTTAACTTTCTTTTAAGAAAAAGCAGATCAGAAATGTGAAATGTAGTAGGTTGTTGATTTTTTCATTAAATTGTGTATGTGAGGTGTCTGGGAATGAAGAAAGGGCCATGTTTTCTGCTTTAAATTTTTCAGCAAGATAACAACTTGCAAAAAGTGTAAGCACAAGAGAAAATCTTTCTTCTTATCCTCTGGGGACCTAGTCTGCATCCAGAGATCAAAGTCCCTTGTAGGACAGAGATGGGTGAGAGAGAGAAGAGGTAAAAGCTTTCTGGTATTCATGCTCAGGTGTGCCAGAGTCCAGCGCTTAGGAGATGTCCTCTCTGTTGCTGTGGGCCAGCCAGCAGGAGTTGGAGAAGGGATCAGCAGAGATAAGGGCTATGGTAAAATCAGTGCTGCAGCTTCATGGGTGGATTATTCCTTTCATCCTCCAATCTCTCTAGGGGAGAGACTTTCTATACGTTTAGTGAACACTGGAAGATAGATAGAGCTCTTCTATTTCCCTAGTCATGGAAAAATAATATTTTTTTTCTTGAAGAAAAATACAGTAGAGAAGCAGGTATCCTCTGGTTTCCTATATATTCCTGTTGGGTTGTACATTTAGGATTCTTCTTTGGCATTTCCAAATCATCATAAGAGATACCTATTTCAAAGACAGTCTATGACAGCTGGGAAAAGCTAACTAGTGCTGACATACCGCTGATAAGAAAAGGAAGTATTTTTTTTCAAATGGAGGGGTTTCTTTTCTTTTGGTTGTTTTGTTTTGTTTTGGTTTGGTTTGGTTTCTCTCTTTAAATGGCAAAGAATGTTTGCATTTCAGAGGGAGAAAGCAAGACTTGTTCACCCCTTAGTGAGTGGTTAGCACTGTAAAGCTGCTCTGCAAAGCACGGATTTGGATTTCCATCTGGTTTTTTAAGTGCCAGCCCTCTGCTGTTCAAGAGTTTGAATTTCTTTGGAGTGATGCTGTTAAACATGGTGGGGTGCTTTTTTCCTCAGATAGTACAGAAAGAACAGTAGATCACTTAAAAGACTTCTCTCCTCTTCTGATATCCATGTGAAACTACATCTACTTAATCAGCTGATTTCAAACAGAACGTTTACAAATCTACAAAGCATCTACTAATCCTTCAGGACTTTAGCCTTTTTTTTAAGATTTACCTTTTATCCTTTTGCCATGAACTTGTGATTAAGCCAAAGCTCACAAATTAAATGGTCTTGAGGTGAAATGAAATGCTTTGAAGAATGGTCTTGCAGGAAGTGATGTTTCCTGTGGTGCAAATGGCAGCCTTGCTTTATGTCGTACAATTCAGTTGCTATAGCAGAAGGATATTAGGAAGTGCAGCACTGCTTGAGATCCTGTTGTTTTGGCTCAGATGTAGAACAGCAAAATCCTTGGACAACAGAGTTAATTAAAGATCTGATGATGCTTCTGAAAAATAACGGTGCCAATCCTTCATCTCCAGTGGTTAAGGGCAGACATCCATACAGTTACCAAAGAGAAACTGATACTTTATATTCAAAATCCAAGCTACACCTACAGAAACATGTCTATGTGCTTATCTTTCACTTTAGCACAGTGAATGTTAGTTACGTTACACCTACCCTACAGGAATGTGCAAATTCAGATGCTTATAAATGACAGATATATGCTATTTTCTTGCAACTTGATTGAGGATTTTGCTAACTAAGTTTTCCCATGACTTTCGATGTTTCAGACTCAAAGCTTCTTTACCCATTAACCTGGGAAGCCATGACTGGTGCTGTAAAACAGGTATTTGAATTTCCACCCTTGTTTATCCCAGGCTAGAGCAACAGTGTTCTGCAGTTCAGTCTGAGCTTTTGCTACCGCAGTCTATGTTAGACCATTCCAATGGGGGAAAAATGGTTTATTTGTTGTAACGATAGCTTCAGATGATCTTATTATGTCTTATTATACTGTGCTTCTCTAAGGAGGTTTGTCCCACTGCTCCAAGTCATTCTCATTTTGTACAGTTAAAAATTGTTTTATCCAAAGAATTGATCCAACTTCATAGATATCTGGCTGTGATTAGATGAGCATGATAACTGCTTTGCGAATGTCCCAATAAAATATGAAAAGTAAGTTCACATTAAATGCTCAGATGAAAACATAACTGTGTATTGAAAATGACAAAAAGGCAATGCTGCAGAATTCTCACAAAGCACAGGAACAATTTCCAATGACAGTGTATAAGATGATGTAATGAATTTTTAACAAGTCGGTATAAAATGAGTTCAACTGAGCTAGTAAGGACAGCAGCAAATAGACAACACTGTAAAATTCAGAGTTCAACAATCAGACAAATGAAAGAATATTTGTAGTGTCTCTCTGTCATTGCGTTACCAGACCAGTTGTTAAATACAATTTTCACATCACTGAGTAGTAAGCTTCACACGACAAAGGAGTTACAACAGAGGTGGCTGATCTCTTTCAGTACTTCTGAACAAGGTAAATTAAAAGTACTGTGATGAGTACTTTTCCTTTTTCTTTTTCCAGATCTTAGCAAAAAACTTAGTAAAACCTGCTTCCCCCTCAAATTGGATTTTAATGCATTGCTTCTTTAATCTTGAGATCTTCTTTGGAAAGAAAATACATTGCTGAGTGAAGGTAGGCAAGTTATTCTTGAGATGTAGCTTTTTCAGAACAACCTCTGCATTAAAAAAATTATTTTAAAGTCATAATTAAAATACATTTCTGGACTTACACTCTGTTTGAGGCCACATGGAGAACTTCAGTGGGCAAGAAGGGGTTTGTATCAGCTATGACTTCAGCGATGTTGCAACATTCCAGCTGTAAAACCCAGATGCTATCTTAGGTGATAAATGCATCTGAGCGGTAGGGAAAGATTAAAGTTGTCTGGGGAAGAGCAGTTTAGCCAAAAATGTTGAGTAATTAAATGGGGCAGCCCCTGACTTCCTGGAACAAGGTATAGTGATGCATTTTCTTAGCCACCACTGTGTCATCTGAGAAGCTCACCACTGCTGGAATTTCATCTAGTCCAAGAACTATTGTGAGAGGGTGAGCAGTGCTGCTGTGGTCTGGTGCCTGAGAGCGCCTGGGTTTAGTTCCAAGAAGCTGTAACTGGCCCATGTTATAAGCACTCTGTTATGTTTGCACATGAAAATTTAAAGTTTCAGTAAAGCATTTCTGGAAAGTTTTCCCCTACAGCCTTTCAGTTTAAAATAGTGTTTTATGATCAGGATTCCACTTTCTTTGAGATGAACGATAGCATTTCTGGTAATTTCATGGCCTATTGGAAACCAGTTCCAAGTTAGTGTGCATGTTGTCCTGCTGCAGTACAGCTTACATCTAAGCTCTGCTGAAAGAAAATGTATAAAACCAGTGTTTTTATAAAGCATTGTTGAGGGTGCAGAAATACGATGATGTTGTGTCAAATACCTATTATTTTCACACATCTAGACAAGGCTCTTGTGCTACCTGGGTCTACAGAATACTGATTCAGAGGGAAGACTCTGCACGAATGTGTTCAGCGTTTTCATACTGCCAAACGAGGATGACTGGATTTTGTCTGGGAGAAGCTTGACCGAACACTCCTACTGAGCCAGCCAGTGCTGGGGAATATCATGTGTATTTTATGATCTGTTAGGGAATGCAGATGAGTCCACACAGAGTTTTGTCTTCCTAAAATGGGACTGAGGTGGAATCTAGATGCCTGCTTCAGAACCCTGCAGGTGTTTATTTCTGCATCTTTTAATTTCCTCCTTTCACAGGTTTGTTGATCAGACAGGAGGCATTGGCCACTCTGTTCTAGAGCCATTTCTGGTGACCATAATTTCTGGAACAAATTTGTTTGATTAGCCACAGATAAAGTACCACTGTTTCTCCTCCAGCATACAAAACTCGACAGATAACGTGTGGAGTAACTTCAGGGCATGGTTCCAAGGGACCTTGGCTGCATCAAGTGCAGGACATTACTGATATGTCCTGGAATTTGATTTAGGGCAGCTTCTGGGAGAACTTACCAAAGCTGATGTCTGACAGAAAACTGAGTCTGTGTAAAAGGAGTATGTATCTTGTGTTCTGTTCTCCTCAGACCAGCAAGTCACCTCTGCCTTCACCTGCTGCACCTCCTGCTCTTCTTGTCCTCCTCAGTGTGCAACAGTCTCTGCTTGCTTAAAACAATTTATTCCTTCATGGTCACTGCTTGTGCAGAGCCCTGACAGAGCCCTCCTGGTTGTGCCTTGTCCTCAACAGCAGTGTTGGGGGAGAGACAGGGGCATTCTGAAAGGATATGGGTCCATCTGCATCTCCTTACTCTGTTGTCCAAAGGTCTGAGTCTTTGAGCTCTTAACACCATTAGTTCCTAGGAATTCCTTTCCTTTGAATGGATTTTATTATCCAGACCATGGCCGATGTGTGGGGAGGTATTCTGGAGGCTCTTTACTGGAACTCCTCCTGGCTATACAAGAAGCCAGCTTCATAGTTTGCTCGTTATTTTGGATCCATGCTGATGGGCCTAATTCTTTCCATGATTGTGTAAGGCTCTTTGTCAGATAACTTGAGGGACAGTGTCCCAAAGTCTTGTTTTATGTATTATGAACTTAATTCAGCAAAGCGTCATGATTACTTTTGACTGTGTCTTAAAATGAATGCATTCTTGATTCTTTGATGGAGAAAGGTCCATGAAAGCACGTATTAGCTATGGTTAGACCCGGCTTTGTCCCCCTGTCTGCTGTGTTTATTTATTTCCTGGACTGTTAGGGGCACCATTTTATTGCCTCTGGCCCTGTGTTGAGGCACGTTCTGTGTGCACATCAAGCCATCCATCCCCTGCCTTCCCATGCCTCTGTAGCCACAGAAAGACAACTTGGGTATCAGAGGTGCTGAGTGTGAAGTGATGGGAGAGCCACAATGCTGGGATGGGTAGCAAGATGTCAGAGGTACAACTGCTATCAGTGAGAGTATTAGATGCTAGTTTTTATTTATGAAATAATTGAGACACTGGGAAACTTGAATCTTGGCTATATGGTTGAGTAAGGAAAAAAGCCTATGGTTAATATAAAAGAAGCAGAAAATTTATTACTGGCATTATTTAAAAAATTATCACACCCCAGTTTTTGGAACTTAAAGGAGATTAAATGGTACAGTTATTACTGGGATGATTAATTGCATAATTCTATCTGGATCAAGCTGTGGTCTGTGTATTCTGGAAGTTTGAATTCAAATCCATTGAGGGGAAACACTTGTGAAACAGTTTCTTGTCAATAACAAAGCTGTTCTGTGGAGAAATGCATGTTGCCTATTTTTCTACTGTATTCTACTTTTACTGCTATACTGTTGTTTACTATAAGCTGTTCAGCCTGCAGCTGTGTTATCAGTATTAAAAAATGTGCTGAATTTTACCTGCTTGTCCCTCACTCTACCTATCCCTTCATCTCCAATAAATCTCCATCTGGTATTGCAAACAGATAGAAGGAGGGGAATGATGCTGAAACAACTCCATTTCCTACAAATGTAATTGTGCTTTTCAGTTTTGAGAGACTGTTTTCTTCTAATAAAAGTTCTTTTGATCTTAAAAAAGCTCAGAGCTGATTAGTGACGCCTTTGTTCATCAAGGCTTCCAGTTTCAGTATTATAACTGATTTTTCACCACTGTGTATAAAAACAAATATTTGAAGATGGAGTTACTCCAGGAAACTTTGAATTTACGTTGTGAATAGTGGCATGCGTCAGTAACATGGTTTCAGTTGTGCTCTCCAGCTCGAGATCTTAAATGTCATTACTCTGATTTGTTGTGATACAGAGGCTAGGGGAGCTGAAATGTCTTGCTAAAGTCACAGGTGATACCAGCAAGGGATATAAATAGTTCAGAGGTCTGGACTAGCTTTTAGGCTTCCTCCAAGGAAGGTTTGTGGATCAGCTTCCCAGCTCCTCCACCCTCAGCCTTGGAGTTCAGCTGGGATTCAAGGCTTTTTAGTTCAGCTCAGCTGTATGAACTTGGATCAGTTATGATGGGAAAATTCTTCTTGAGGCGTGAGAAAGCACTTGAGATAAAGTCACGCAAAGTAAGAAAAGTAAAAATTTTTTAACCGTAATTTTGGAGATATCATAGATAGCAGGTCAAGGATTCAAGAGGAAAAGATCTGATATGAAATGCAATAAAACTTATTTTTATGAAGAAAGGAAGAATTGTCCCCTTTCGTCCTTTTTGGGAAGAGAGCAGAGAATGAGAACAATGATTCTGCTACCCGGAGGACCAACCTGTCCTAAGGAAAGTCAGTGTCCTGTCCTCCTCCACCAGGAAGTGTTTGCTTATCTGGAATAGTGGACATATTAATACCTATTAATACTTAGCTTTGTATGTACTGAGTGCTAGCAATGGATTCAGTACATTAGCCAATATGTAGTTATTTTTGTACTGTTTTGTACCATTACAGGGTAGAATGACTTTTTGCAAGAATCGTATGCAAAGCTTAAAATTTGTCCAAGTGACCCAGAGAAGCAGGATTGCTGCAGCAATAGCTGAGAGGTGGAATAGGTGATCAGCCTAAGCTATCTAATTTCACTGGCTGTACTGAAGAAGGGTGCTTTGTGTGAGCACTCCTTGCCTAACAGATCTCCAGTGGGGATGATGAACTCCAGGAGAAGGAGAGTAATGGCTGATGTGGTGGTGCAACCCGCCATGTCCCCCTGCCCTGCTTAGTCTGCTTGGTACTTGGCATGATTTCTCCCCACCTGGGCCTCGTAATAACCCAACATAAAACAGGAAAGAACGCAAAGTACAATGGACCACAATGTTATGGCAACGCCTTAACACCTGGACCACATGGCAACCTGGGCCACATAATAACCCAAGATAAAGTAGAAAAGAGTACGAAGGGCAGTGGACCAGAACATTACGGCAACCTCTTAGCACAGCTGGTTCCCATGTCCCTTATTGCTTGGAAACAGTTGATAATTGATCAACCCCTGACAGTACCTTGATTGTGGCTCAAAGAGGCGGGGGATGATACCAGAACCTCAAGATCTAGCAAGTTCTAGGCTTGTGCAACTGATGGAAAGTACCAGAAATCCCATTGTCCGAGTTGGGCCAGAGTGGAAAAGTACTTGACAAAAGTCTATTGTCTTGGACCCTATAAATAGCACTGTAGCGAGGCCCTTTGAGTTCTCTTGGATCACAGTGGGCTGTGACCAGCATCTCCCCTGAGCTGGGATGCCACTCAGGTAAACATTTTGAGGGTTAAACGGACAGGGTGAGTCAACTGTCTCAATTATCAGCTGTTGAAGAATGCGGATGCATTGCTAGTATTTAAACTGGAGAAGGGGGAAATTTTAACTATAGGCTAGCCTCTCTGTCCTCCACCTCTCTATCTATCTATGTATGTGTTTCTGATATACACATTAGCTTTTATGATGTGGGTGTTCATATATTTTACTGGATCCAAATATTTTCTGTCTCCTTGTCAGTGTGTTTATATGTTTTTGTGTTTATCCACACATAAATGGATTTAGGAAAAGGGGCACCCGTCAGTTCACTGGAGTTGCCCGCTGTGAAAGGGACCTTGGTCCTAGGGGTTAAAAACTTGGGTGGTGTGCGTGCGTGACTCCTCAGATGGTGTGTGTTTATATGTTTTGGTGTTTATACAAATATCATGATTTAGGATACCTTATAGTAAGTTAGTGTGAACCTTGTAATTTTTTAATCTGTTCAATTATTTTGTTAATTCACTATTCAATTATTTTGTTAAATCTCCTTGTAAATCCTTAAATTGATTAATGATTAAGTGCTGCTAAAATTTAACCTCTTGATTTACCTCAAACTATTAATAAATTTTGAATTGCTGCTAAATCATAACTGTGTCAAACATTTCCATCCATGACAGCTGAAGAAGGGGTAGGGTGATATTTTGAAGCAGTTGCTGGTTTTGCTGTTTTCAACATCATCACTGTCTTACGAGTTTTTAGTTGTCCTCCTTAAAAACTTTTACTAGATTAATGTATTCAGTTATTCATACATTTTCTTATTTTGGGTTAAGTTTGTGTGTACTATTTGTTTCTATAATAATTTAGTTTATGAATGTGCTAAACTAAACTGGAAAAGGTTAATCTGAACTAAACTTGCATTGGGAAAATAGAATGTATGTTATAACTGCTGTAGTTACAGTATTTTGGTGGAAGTTTGTAAAGGGGAACTACGAAAAGCAATTGCTTAGAAGCATCTGCCATGGTATAAAATGGCCAGATGGACATCACCACACTTATTAACTGGACTCAGCAAGGGGATCATGTGAAAGTTTCTCACCTGTTACTGTACAAATTTAGTTGGCTTTGATTAAATTTCCCTTCATCAGCCTGTAAAGTTCAGCTGAAGGTTATTTAAGCTGTGGTGTCTTTGCAGGGAAGCAGGTAAGAAATGTTCATCCAACCTGCTACCACAGGTCAGGAGGTGCTCAGGGCAAGACTAGCTTGGGGCAACATCATTAATTGTTTTAACTAGCTCCATAGAATACTTGACTGTTGGGGTTTTTTTTGGTTTGTTTGTTTTTGGGTTTTTTTAAGCATTGACTGCAGAAGTGTTTTCTAATTATAGCTATACTTGTGTAATGTATGTGTCTATACAACACTATCAGATATTTAATTTTTAAAAATTAGTATGAATATCTTTTATTCATTTAAGGATTTGTGCACGGTGTATATTGTTTCACAACCATTCATGATTTAAATGTCTCCACCTATGAGCTGTATTCATTTAATATAATGGATTGATGAAAGATTTGTTCATAATAAGTAATGAGAATGAGAGTATGATTTTTACAGCTCAAGTATTAGGTGATTATAATGGAGTTCAAATGTAACTTTGAATGTTTGTAACAGGACTGAGAAGATGCCATTTGTCTCAGCTGGAGTAAATGGTTTGGATAGGTCACCATTTAAAAACTGAATTCACAAAGTATTTATTAAGTCCTTGAAGAATTCTGTAATTCTTTCCACTGGTACTTCAGAAATGTCCCAGGAGAAAAATTCTGCAGCAATCAAAATGCAGCTCCATGGAAAAATTAAAAGATAAAAAATGACTTGCTGGTAACATGGTCTAATAGCTAAACATTTCTGTTTTTTATATTGTAGCCATTTCAGTAAAGAAAGAATCTTTTCTTTTTAGAAAACATGGGAATGGAAAAGAAGTGAAAGCAAATTCTCAGCTGTAGCCGTGAGGCTTTATGATGCAGATTTAGGATGTCAAGCCCGTGCTCTCAAAAATAAGATCCTTACCTCATAAAATGATAGTGGGAATTATTGTTTCTTATTTCAAAAAAACAAGCCATTGTCTAGAATGTGCCTTTTCACCTTGTTGTAAAAGCTCATTTTTCACTAAGTGCTAAAACAATTTTTATAGCTATCCAGCGGTTCTCTAAATTCCCAGTCCTGCAAATATTTTGTACATGTTTAACTTCAGGCAAATAAGGAACTGATTTTAATTGCTTGAAGATAAGTGGGTTTGTAAACACTTTTACAGTTTTTTTTTTCCATGGGGATTTTAATGGAAAAGTAGGAAAGAATTACATAAAAAAATGACTTATTGAGGCAGACGAAGAATCATGGGTTCATCACACTGAGATGCTGTAAAAGTTGAGTGCTGCACATCGGATGTTTCATTCAAGGTATGCCTTGAAGACTTAGGGATAACTTTGAAATCTTTTCATTCTCTTTGGCAGTGGCTGTTCCTGAAATTTTCACTTCATGTACCTTACTGAAGTACTAATGTGCCTTGCTCATCTCTTTATATTGTGATGCCTTACAGAGGTTAGTTACACAAGGCAGTTGTGCCATGCATAAAATGAAAGTTGGAGGTCACCGAGGTTAGGCTCAAGCAAGGTTAATGGCAAGTTAGAGGTAGAATCTCTGCATTATGTATTCTAACCACTTTGCTTTACTCTTGCAGGATTTCCTCTTTTGCTTTTTCTTTAATATACGTGTAAACGTAAATCCCTGGTTTTTATGCCTATATGCATTGAATCAAGAGGGAATGGTCCCCTTTCATTGGTTGAATTTATTATTGGTTGCAGTCATTTGGCTTTGGATTTACCCAGGTTTGTGGCAATGGTTCAGTCTTGGAGAAGACATGGAGAGGTTGTCAAGATATCAGAGAATTACATTTTTCTTTGTTAGGCTTCCTGGGTATTCAATAGAAAATTAGTGCCAAGCATCTAGATTTCATTTTACTGCTTTGTGTCAAGAATAGGAATTTGGAACAAAATTATTAACAACAAATTATTGTGCTGGCCTTTCCTTTTGCAATCTTAAGACCCTAGTGATTCTCTTGAAGGTCAAGCCATAAAGGAAAAAGAGAAACAACTTGCAGGGCAATTGTCGGTCTGCATTAAAGTGGGAATTCTGCCATGGCTATTGCTGGAGTGAGTGGATAAAGAGCAATGTAAATAGCTGTATTCTTTAATATAGAAGCTAAATAACAGTGTTAGTCATCACTGGTGTTGCTTGTGAATAAAGAAAATAAAAAAAGTGAGGTGAGTGCCCCTTTCTGTAGATCCCCTTAGCCATGTGTGACAAATAATTTGCTTTTTATAGCTTGTGCAGCTTAAAAACTTGAAATTTCCTGCATGGAGACTGAAAGAAGCACAGCCGGTTAGTCTGGGGATGAGATGGGATCTCCTGCTGCAGGCCTAACTGGGGGAGCAGCTTAAAGTAGGGGTGAATATGTAACTGTCTATAGGTAATTCTCTACACAGTCACTTTCCTCAAGAGATGGATGGAAACCTTTGCTTTGCCTCCACCTAGTAATGATGAGATGGGTTATCTGAGGCTGCTAAGCCATGGTGCTGACTTGAGTGCAGAGCTGGAGAAGCGTCCCAGCACCAACTGCCTGCTATCCCTGCACTCATGCTCCAGCAGCCTGGCTTCCACAGAAATACTCAATTTAATTTTACAACCCTTTTTCAGGGCCAAATTTATTTTAAAGCTGTGCTTCAAGGGAATGCCCTCACTTTACCTTATTAACACTTGAATTCAGATGTGAATCCTTATTTTAAAACAGTATTTAGGCTGGAGAATAAAAAGTTTTTGAGGCCTGTTTGTATTCTTCCATCTTCACTTAATTGGTCATTATGGCCTTCATTTTGCTAAGTCCTTATGCAAATTGTGCAAAGAGGAGAAAAAAAAAAAGTAGTTTAAGCTTTCAAAACAATTCTGTGTAAGGATTTTGTTGGTACTTTGAAAATACCAAATAATTTCTTCTTGCATTCTCAACAAGCTTTTCAAAAATATGTACCCAATTTGTTCAAGTTTTTCCCTAGAGAAAGGTTCCACTGACTTAAGTGGCAATTTTACGTGAGAAGAGAATATAGTTGCAATTCTTTATTTTGTTACTTTACTGACTATAGTGGTTTGAAGTCTTGTTCTTTTTTTTAGTTCCTGTGAAATTCATTGGTTGCTACCTTCTGTAACTTGTTCAAAGGTTCTTGCTTGTTTGCATAGGTTTTATGACCACTGTTATTTTTATTCTTTGAGAGGTACTACTTTAATCTATCTTTACTGCTGTTTAGACTTCCAGTCTGAGGTAATGAATATATTGTCAATATTCCATGTACAGCCTGATATTTCACTTTAACCTGCTGGCAATTTAAGGCTATTATTATTCCATCATACAAGATAAACTAGCTATATACGTGAAGTTCTCAACTGATGAAAGCCAGCATAATTTCTGAGGCTTTCTTAATTACATTCTTTGTTTGAAAATATCCTACATGAAAGCGTTGTTCAGGATTGCAACCAAGTCCTGTTCTGTAATGCCAACTACTTAAAAACAGTATGCAAGTGCTGTCTAAATTACTGCCTTACCTCTTCTGAGTATGTATAATGCATCCTGCTGCTGCTGATACTGAAAATACACTTTAGTACAGCACCAAACAGCTAATAAACAAATAAGAAGCCTAGATTTAGTTCTTTCTCTTGACTAACGGGAATTGAACCAACAGCTTCCCAGGAAAATGTTCTAAGTTAGTTTTTCTCTCAAGATTCTATGGAAGGAAAAAAAAAAAAGAGATTCATTTAGCAAAGAAGCATAAATTATAGTTTAGTGGTTAAAGTACCACCTAGTAGTGCAAGACATAGACACAGGTCACTGCCCCTAAAAAATTCTCTACTTCCTTCAATATAGAAGTTTCTCTCTGAAACTTTCCACTGTTGATAAACCCATGTCATCATTTAACTTCCCAGCCCTACCAGAATTTTCTCAGGTTCTTTGATTTGTCACAGTTTTGCAAGATTCACAGTTATTTACAGTTTGGGGTTGAATGTTATGAATAGTTTTCTTCAGAGTGTGTGTGGGAAGAAATCCTAGCTAAGATGTGTCAAAATGTTTTAGTATTTATTGGTTTTGAAATGACATAGTATTTGAAAAATTGCAAAGCTTAACAGTGGCTTAAACACAAGAAAAAGAAACACTTTAAACAGAATTAAATGTTTTGCTTAACCTCAAAATAATTTGTTGTTATCCTCAGACTGCTTCTGACAAATAGCTTTTTTTTCTCCTTGCTTTTTTCTCCTTGCTTTTTGCAAACTAAAAATCAGTTATTTTAATAACTTTGATTAATTGTAGTATTGCTAAATTTAATCGCCCGTGATAATTCACTAATAGTGTAGCGTAAATTTATGTACTCAGATTGATATTCCTGTGTTGCTAAATAATTAATGATTAGTTTTGTTAAATGTCCATTTCTGTTTAAAAATCATGGCTTCTGCTAAATATATTTCCCGCTGCTGCTACAGAGGATGGCAGTACTATTATAGTTATTTTTCCTAGCAAAATTTCCACAATAATACCACAAGTTAAAATGTTTCTATGACATAAGGTTGGTGACCTTAAAAAGTAACATGAAGAGGAATGCTATGAAGCAGCCATGGTAATAACTATCTGAGTTTCTCCTTGTGCAGACATGCAAGTTAATGGCTTATTGCAAATTCACAGCCATCCCTTGTATATCAAATTCTTGGCAATAGAGTATTCCTCTTTAAATTTAGTTCAATTTAATATATAAAGCATCCTTTAATTACAGCTCATCTCATATGAGGGCAGATATTGAGCCTTCTGATTATGTATTCCCTGTCTTTTTTATCTAAGATGTCCTCATTAATATTGAAAAATGTTAAATATTAAATAATGTGTTAATGACAGATACAATCAAATGAGATGAAGTTATTTCCAGCACTTTGTTTTATTTTTATTTCAGTAGCATGGAAAACAAAATCAAACCCTCTCAGCTGAATCTACTTCACACCAAGTATGAGATTTAGTTCTCTGTGTCATAGCTCTATTTATTTCATTGCTGTTTTGCAATGACCTTGATTTCATGGATTGTTTTGTTAATTTGTGCTTGGTAGGGTCAAGCACAAATATATTACATATAAGGAAATATATGCATATGTGTGTGTACAGGCATGTAGATATACATAAAAAATATAAAAGCCTGAGTCAAACATAGAAATTGGAAAATATTGTACCTTGGCAGACTTGCGAGCAATGGAAAGTATTAGACAGACCAAAGATGATTCTGCCATTAAAACATTGGACCAGAAATTAGGGGATCATTAAAATGAAGAGTTATGCTTCTTCTTTCTAATTAATTCTGAGGTTTCTGTATGTAAGTTGTAAACTCTCCTAGTGATCTCTTGGCCTGTGCCTGTATCTTACCTACCACAACAGACTGTCTTTCCAAGAAGAAAAATTAGGTCATTCTCTGAGATCAACTGGAGTGGCACATATCATGTCATGCATTTGATTTGACTTCCTTCTCAAAACAGGGTGGCAGCATCCAAGCTGCTTATTGGGAGCGTTCCCTTGTATGGTCCCTGACATGGGCTGTGGCTGGTCTTGCACTCATGCACTGTCTGGGAAGGTGCTAATTTGTGAAGGTCCAAACTCTGCCAGGGGGCACGCTAGGAATTCAACAGTATGAGTGCTTGTGGGTGAGGGCTTAATCCTCTTCCCTGACCTGTGTTATTTATGTGTTTTGAAGTAGTCAGAGATCTCTGCCAAAACTGAAATTTCAAAGCACTATTGTAAAATAGTAAGTATTAATACAACTAAGAAGGCACTGTGCTTCCATCTTTATATGATGCTGGTCTTCATTTTCTAGCCTAAGCCATTTTTCCAAGAGTTCACGGAAAAAAAATCCTTAGGAAGAAAATTAAAGATGTGTAATATATTATACTTTTATTATACAAAATCATAGAATAATTCCTAGTACCTGTGTTACCATACAGAAGGTACTAGAATTTCTTGCATTATTAATCCACTGCATTTTTTTTTATGGTATGAAAATTTTGTGAGTAACAAATGCGTTCTGCTTAGTCAAATTGTTGTGTTAATATCCTTGTGGCTATGGTTTTATTTTAGCAAAGACTTCTCTTAAAAACAGGCAATATATTATTTTCATAATTAAAATCTACTGATTCACTGTTAAAATCTGGGAAGAAAGCCAACCGAGCTCTTAATGGCTTTTAATTATATTCTTAACATTATTGTGTTACCTAGTTGCTTTATTCTGCTGTTACTGTTAGCTCAGAATTGGGGTGGGGGTGGAACAGGAGGCATGAAGAGAAGATACCAGCTTGGAGTTTGAATGATTTGCCAGGATCTCAAGATCTCAAGTCAAAAGGGTCTGAAATAAGAAAGATCTACAGAAAGAGGAATTGATGGAACAAAAGCAGGAGCAGAAACAGGAGAAGATCAAGCTATGATATACAAGTGGTGACAAACCTTCCATAAAGGTTTTTTTCCATTGTTCACAGCATCAAAGGTGTCAAGGAGGGGGAAATGTAGAGTCATAGAATCATAGAATGGTTTGGGTTGGAAAGGACTTTAAAGATCTTCTTGTTCCAAGCCCCCTGCCATGGGCAGGGACACCTCCCACTAGACCAGGTTGCTCAAAGCCCCATCCAGCCTGATCTTGAACACTTCCAGGGATGGGGCATCCACAA
>KZ505817.1:398002-451598 GCA_002844005.1 Limosa lapponica baueri
AATTTTTATTTCCAAAGTTAGATCACAATTGTTGAAAAGATCTTCTAGGCTTACAAAATTGAGAAATTTCTCTGGACCCAGTTTCAAATTACTTGGGATTTGCTGTGTATAGATCTAAACTGCATACAGCTCACTAAAGCTGTGTAGTAACTTATCTGGTGCGCTTATCTTGTTGTTGCAAATCTCTGACTGTATTGAAAGTTGAACTTCTGAAACAGGAATTCGTGCTACATAACCTGCCTAACTTACGCTGGGAAACAGAAAGATTGTATGAATCTCTGACAAGAAACACCATCAGTTTTCATTCACTAGTATGAGGAAAGAAGTTGAAATGGTGGTAAATCAGATGACCAGACAGTTTAAGTCATCATTCATATTGGTCAAAAAAATCCTTTTGTCGGAGACAGAAGAAAGAAAATCCATGAGGGTAGCAAGAATCACAAGATATGTCTCTGTTGCTCTACTATGCATGGATTTTCCTACATGTGGGAAAGTGTTGTAGAGTACTGCTGTGGAAGAGTAGAAGTAGAAAGAGCTATGGGCTCCATAATTTTTCATCTGCTCTGAAAGGTATCTGTGTGGAAAGGATGTACGATTATTCTACTTGCTGTGAGCATTCCCAGTCACAGATGCTTATTTTAATGAGCAACTGAGGTTTTTAGCGTGTTTAATCTCTGTCAGCCTTACAGAACCAATTATTTGATTTCTGGACCCTGCAGTAATTGCACTGGCTTTACATTCTCCCACATGTAGTACTGAGTTATTGTACTGGGGATTTCCACAGATCTTGGGATTGCACCCAAAATCCAGATAAACCAATAGCTGCAATCTTCTTAAATTCAGTAGCCTCTTGATAAAATTTAGTATTTATACTATTCAATCTCTAATAAGGTAATGTTGTATGGGCAGCTGCCTTTCAAAGATGTGAGCTGAGTTGACCCCTGTCTTTCAATCCACTGACCAAAAAGCTGAGAAAATGCAGGATGATAGGAATGTGCTAAAAGTAAACGGCCACATGCCTGAGCCAGTGGAAGCCAAGGAGGTGATTTGAGTCATAGGTGCATCTCTGAGTCACAGTGCCTCCCGGGGTGATTGCTGGGATTGTGCTGAAGTTTATGACCTTAAACAAGCAACTCATTGACCCAGTAGCTGCAGAAGTTAATATTACTTGATATTTTCTCAGTGTAAGTTTTGCAGGGTTTCTTTTCAGACAACCACTTTGTCTTTGTTGGGAAAAGGTCGGCACTGTGTTATATGACATAAATTTTCAGACATCAAAGGCACTATGTTTCTCTAAAAGTTTTAAATGCTAAAAGAAATATTTGTGGTTTTGAATTAGAGATGAATGCTTTCCTTGGAATAAGGGATGGGAACCTAATGGGGAAGTGAGATGTAATCTGATTTGTACCTAGACAGGCAAATTGTCCAGAGATTAAAAGAATCAGCTGCAAAGGTGAGGAAAGAGTAAGAAATGCTGAATGATATTGCTAGAAAATGGAAGTACATAGTATTTCATGTTACTCTGAGGACAGTGTTCTCAGTTGTTAAATTCACTACACAGTTTATAGGTAGCTCCATTTGTTAATACAACTATGTGTGAATGTTAGGGCCCGTTCCAGAAACCAGTGCAGTGCTTCCTAAAGTTGAGTCTGCATTGGTAGCTGTTTAGCTATTAATGGACTTCATGGAACATATATTAGCCTCGTGATTACCATCCCATCATTGTCCTTCTGTTACAGGAAGTGGCATCTGTGCAAAGCAAATGTCTCTATTATCATCCTTCTCCCAAAGACATTATAAAGTTTAAAACTACACCTGTTCCATTTCCAAAATATCCTTTGCAAGTGGAAGCTGAATCTGTTACTTAAAAGACCTCTTAATATGACCAAAGTGTGGCGTGTAAAATCCTTACCTTTTGTTGTCTTTCTGCCAAATGCTGTGAAGTTGTCCAGAAGGGCTAAGCTGCTCTGATCAGATGGTAGTTCTGGTTGGGGTCTGCAAACCAATTTGATTTGCTGGCATCCACAGCTTGTGCGTAAAATAAAACAGTGTCATTGCATGTTAGGATAAGGCAATTCTCTTTTTTTTTGCAACCGAAATAACGCCAACAAGTCCTTGTTGCGATACAACAGTAAACAACTTTGTCATTTTCTGCTGTCCTTACTCATCCTGCAAATGCCATCCTCCTTGTGGTTGTCAGCAGGGGCAATAGTAATAATACCAGGAGTATACTTGGGATCTGTTACAGGCAAAAAGGAAGAAGTACCCAATGGTGTGACTGTTTCAGGCAGTGTAACCACAGATAATCAGTTTGAGGAGCTGTCTTCCCAGTAAAACAATGGTGTGAGGTAAAAAGGCTTTGTGTACACAAAGGAGTTTCATCTAATTAGCACGGCTTACAAAATAAGAGCAGAGATGTGGTAACCCATGTTTTGCCATGTGTCAGTACCAAGGTTATGGATTCAATACTCTTGGAGAGCTTATATTGTCTAAGAGTTGCCAGCACATGTTGATGTCTGTGGCTACATCTTCAGGGATCTGACAGCTAGATTAAGCAATTCTAAGAAAGTCAGCTATGTTTTTCTGAGTAGTGATGAATCCAATAGAATGGTTTGAATTTTTTTATATGGTGAATGATCTCTTGTGGTTTCTTCCTGTGATTTCACATGGCTTGAAATATATTTCATTGCTGTGTGGGTTTTATGCTAATATTTTGGAATGATTGTGTGATGCCCATTTTTGCTATAATGTGTGATTGAAGATCCAGTCAGTGGCTTTTTTTTTCCATAATTATCATAGCACTCCATCTTATTTCTGCCACTTTGAAATATGCTTAAAACTATGTTAATCACTTAAAGTTTCAAGCAAAGACAATCACTCCCATGCTGTGATAGAAGGTACCAGTCACCAACTGAATTAAAAAGCTTATGCTTTGGTGATCTGAGGCATTAGGCCAAAACCCACCTGATCCCTAGTCCTAGACTCACTATAAACAAATGACAGATAGGGACAACGTAATTTTCTACTGCTCTGACCATGGACCAAATTTTAAATTATAAACCAAACTGTACTTTCCTGCTCCAAACAAACTGAGGTCTGTCTACTCTTGACACCATCATGGGATTCTAGTCATGGTAGGCAGGAAAGACAAACACAAAGGGGTTGTTCCTCTCCTTTTATGTAGGTTTTACTCAGTGAGAAAGAAAGAATTTCTGTTCTGAGACATATGAGGAACTGGTCCTGAATCATTGTTTCAGGTCCATGTTATTATTTGCATTTTGGAAGTTTGCTTTGCAACAACAGGCTTGGGCAATTTTTTTTTTTTAAATGTTGTCACTCATGGTATAAAAGTCTCCAGGACATTTTACATACAATACCTATTCTTTGCTTGCACTATAAATGTGTAGTTATACTCTGATTACCCTAATTCTCAGCAAAGAATAAATGAGAAGATGAATTATTCTTCCTCTTTTTGAAAATACAGTCTACCCCAAACTTTGTTTTAAATGTATATCAATTCTCTTGCTGTATGTCCCAACTAATTTTCTTTCTACAGCCAGTTTTGTCTCATACCCAGTCCCTTCTGGGAATCGAAAGGATTGCTTTTTTCATTTGGTCTCTCACTGTGAATTCTTGATTAGCTTACATATTCCCTTTTCCAATGTATTTTAAGTTTGAGAAAAAGGATTTTAAAAGGCAAAATGGCAAGACTGTATTTCTCTCCATAGCAGCAATACTTTTTTTGGCTTGCATTCACTATTTTCAACTATTTTTTTTATATTTAATGTTTATTTAATAGAATAGAATAATAGTTTGGCTTGGAACGGACCTTAAAGGTCATCTTGTTCAACCTCCCTGCAATGAGCAGGGACATCTTCAACTAGATCAGGCTGCTCAGAGCCCTGTCCAACCTGACCTTGAATGTTTCCAGGGTTGGTGCATCTACCACCTCTCTGGGCAATCTGTTCCAGTGGTTCACTACCCTCATAGTAGAAAATTTCTTCCTTATATCTAGACTAAATCTACCCTCTCTTAGTTTAAAAACTGTACCCCTTGTCCTACTGCAACAGGCCCTGATAAAAAGTTTGTCCCCACCTTTCTTATAAGCCCCCTTTAAGTTCTGAAACGCTGCAATAAGGTCTGCCTGGAGACTTCTCTTTTCCAGGCTGTTCATTTTACTCTGTGGGCAGGACTACAGAAGACAGTGTTCTCTTATTACCAGCTAAGTAGCAGGTTAGTAATATATTAGAGAGCTATTTATTGAAATAAATTAATACAGTCAATAAAAGGAAATGATGAATTATTTACCATACAATAGTATTTGAAAGTTGCCCAAAAAGACATTTTTAAAATAGGATCTTTATGATTAAAAAATGTGTGATCAAAATAATAACTGTGAAAACATAAATATTTGTAATATATTTACATATATTATAAATACATTTATATTTGATTGGGTTGTCTATTGCTACTTCACTAATTCCATAGTTGTCACGTGTAGAAAAAAAATTTCCAGGGCTGACACAGCCTCATCTGCTTACTGAATCCTAGTTGCCCTTATGATGCATGTTCAGCTTCCTACTTGACTTCAGGCAGTGGATTTCAGACTTCAGTTTGAATAGCAGGAAAGTTGTAAATGTTAAGGTTAAATGAGATTTATGATCTGTCTGACTCAACAGGAGCAAATGCTGAAGCGATCAAGGGCATCTCTACTCCTGCATAAGACAATCTTCTTTTCTTGGTCCAGCTGTGCCAATTAAAGAACTCTCTGGGCCTTAACTCTTCATTCTTGATTCGACTTCTCTGCCAGTCGAGCAGGTAATGTAATTGCTCTCTTGTCTTATTAAAGCAAACATGCCAAGATAATTGTAACCACTGCTGATTTTGCTTGACACTAGTCATGGAGCACCTGGAGGCAAGTTTCTCCCCCACTGCAGAACCCAGTGCCCCAACACACAGCTGGGGTAGTTATCTATCATACTGGCCCAACCGGATCTGAAATAAAGTATAAGCCCACCTTTAGCTTCTTCACTAGGCTGATTCTATAATGATTTGGTGCAGCCCCAACTATACTGCTAAACTTTCTGCATTTGCACTTCTTTTCTCCTCTGGCATGATTAGGTGTAGGTGCTGCATGACTTGGTGCAAGTGAAGAAATACATGTCCAAAATTTGCTTAGCCCATTTGGGTTGAAGGTATGCCTTTCTGGAAAAAACCGGTCTGAGCACTTGGAGAAATCTTGCAAGTCCCATAGTCCAGCACTGAAAGCTAGGAGAGATCCTATCTCCTCAAGTCAAGAAAGGAAAACTCAAGCCCATAGCAGACCACTGAAATGCAGTCACTGAGTTTGTGTTCAAAAAGATACTGTAGAAGTTGACATCTTCATTGAAAATATTTTCTCAGAGTGAAATGGTGCTATACGTACAGAATACTGTATGAAATGAATTTTCATTAGCAAGCATCCTGGCATTTACCCAGCTGTTCTCAAATCTGTTAGAACATGCTACAAGAATGCACTCTGTTCAAAGCTGATTAAAAGAATGAATCTGAGGTTGGCTTCTCCTGCTAACAATTCTACTTATAACACAAAAAGATAGATGCCCTGTCATTTAAAAATACACAGGAAGCTAAGAAAAAGAAGCTTTAACCAATCAATTTGGGACCCATGTATTTTAAAGTTAGCAAAGGATTTCTATCCATGTTGTGGTTTTGTTTTGCTTTCCTTGTTGTGTTCAGTGTTATTCATGAAAACGCTGTTTTAAATCATCTATTCCTGCAGAGAATTCCTGGATGCAGAATAGTGTGAATAGCCAAAAAATCTCTAATTGTTCATCTCGCATAGTCTCTGGATTTAATTCCTTTCTTAGATCTGTCCAAATTGAAATGTTTGGCTGTGAGCTGGTACTCATGAGGGAGTAGTCTTTGTAGGTTGAGAGTGGCTGGCAGTGCAGTGTTAATGCTGTAGGCATCCTGTCAGATATATCATACTGGTCTTAATAGCACTGGGAGTCACAGGATACTTAGTCCAAGTCCTCCTCTGGATCCTCAGCTGTAGATTTATTGTTTGCAGGCATATCAGGTGTGTTCAGCTCAGCTGTGTCTACTTCTCTGGCCACGATAGTAGTCACCACTGGTTTGCTGTGCTCACTTGTGCCAAGGTAGTGCCAGAAACTGGGGAACCAGCCCTGAGGAAGAGCTTGGTGCAGTGATGTAGCAACCTCTGCCAGTGGGAGAACTGGCGCACACTGATCTTCAAGCAACCCAGTCACTGTGACAGAGTGGTGGAAGATGAGCACAACAAGCAAAGCTTAGCCTCTTTCTTCTAACAAAAGCATGTTTGGGTGATGTATGCTGATTTCTGGAGCAGTCTTTTCATCAGATAAAAAAAAAAAAAACGCTTAACCAATAACTTCCAAGCTTGAGTAAGAGCAAGACGTGCTGACTGGCTGGAGAGGGAGCTCCAGGGCAGCTGCCCTATGTAGTATGGTTTGTTAGTGTCGAAGATGGAATTTTTCTCTTAACGGGAAACTTACCTTACAATTTTGACACGTTTTGACACGTACGCTATTACTGCATATAGTAATGACTTGTGTGTTTAAACTGAAGTAATACTGAAAAATGAAGCAGAGGATGGACAACAGTATCACAGTGTTATTTGCAACTGTTAACTGCCAGGGAATGGTAATACAGAAGATTGCCCTTTATTATAAATTTTTCTGACTGAATTAGGAAGTGTACAAAGAAGTCTCAGGTTTTTAATTAATTATTTTAATTTTAATGCATTTTCTATATGCATTCATTGCCTTTTCCATTGTTTTCTTAGTTGTCTTTGTCACCTCAGTTACTGAGGACCTAGCTCCAGGCAAACTTCATAAATATCCTTGCAGAAACTTTTCATGACTATTTGGCTTTTACTTGCAGATGTCTAAATAGATGCTGCAGAACACTCTTATATAGGGATATACTGTTCCTTTCTAATTCTACTCTTCACAGATAGCGCAGTCCTTGTATTACTGAGACGGTGTGCTCCCCCTCTCCAGATGCCAACCTGACCTTCTTCTCCTGTAACACTGCCTAAGCGATACTACCCATGGTGGTCTAATGGATGCATCTAGTCGTGATGGTGGCATCTGGGGCTCAAAGGTGGTTTCAGGGCTTTAACGTGGTCTTAGGGAGACAAAACAACACAACAGCCAAAGCTAACTTGAGCAATTCACCCAACTCACCACCATACTGGTACTATGGTCAATATGCGAGTATGACTATAAGTCAACCATCTTACTTCCACATAAACAGTGAACAGCTCATGAGCCTTTTGGAGCACTCCTGAATGGCAGTGGGCTGCACACAAGGATCTCCCTTTGAGTCAGGATGCTACTCAAGATTACTCCTTGAGGTTAAGAGATTCCTAGCCACAACAAATCGTCAGTAAGTGGTTTACAGCATGCTGCATTTTGAAATTCTTAGCGAAGTTATACAAAGGATTGAATGTGCACATATAATCCTTTAGACATAAACTGTTGACCAAGTCTGGGACTAGGACTGGATCCAGCCGCCCCTAGACTCCTCACTGAGAAGGAGTTTAGAAAGCAAGGGGGTCCTTTCCGAACCTTGTGACACAACAGGAGGGTCTCCCTGCAGTTCTGTTTGACCCTGTCCTCTATGCAGTATAAATAACCAAGAGTACGTTGCCATCAAATCTAATTAAACTTTTGCATCTACTGTCAACCTTGTTAGATCATTGTTTTATATCAATAAATATATTTCTGCTTCTCTCTTATGAGTGAAGTGCATCACTCCATCTGCAACAATTATAAAGGCTGATGATGCACTATGGAAATTTTTGTGTGGGTTCTGTCTAGCAGCATTTGCATTGTTGCTAAACTACCTGTTTTTCCACTATTCTAATTTAAGAACACATATCAAGGGCTAATGCTATTTCATGTCTTGATTTCACAATCAAATGCTGCCAATGCTAATCTACTTAGTTTCTGTGCAATTAAGTGACCGTACACTGTCTACTCTTCTTAACTGAAAGCCAAGTGACTTTAAAGATGGTCTAAAGAAATCAAGTGGAAATGTGACATTGTATTACTTTTTTTCTATACCAGCTACTCTATTTGGTTTGCTGAGGTTTCAGGTGATCTGGCACCTTCAGATCTACAGTATATAAGATAAAGAAGAATTACAAACTCCTTAGCGTGCTTTCCTTCACATTACTGAGCCATCCATCAGGTTTTTAATGTGTTACTATGTGAAACTTGTTGCTTTTTTTCATATAAATGCAAAGCAAAGGACAAAAATTTTGAAATTACACTGCGACATTTTTTTAAAAAAAGAATTAAATTTTCTAAATGATTTAAAGTAATATCCTGCAATAACACTGTATTTTATATAAGATATAAAATACTTTCAGAATCACATACTTAATTTTTTTTATGTCTACTAAATAAATACAATACAGGCTAAATAATAAAAAGGCTAAAATACAAATAGCCTGTTTATATTCAATTTTTTTTTTGTTTGAATACTCTTCCTTTAAATTATTTTTTTTAAAAGTATTTATCATAATGTACGTTTGCAAATTACAGGCTGAGATATCCATCCAGTACCCTGAAAGGTAGCAGAGGTGCTGCAGCACTAATCTATTCAGTAGGAATTCACTTCTGAATGGATCCACAGATCACGAGGTGAATACAGACAGTGAATGCAGAAAGGACTGAACCTGCTTTTATGGTTTACATAACACAAATAATATTTAGTGTTGACAGATGGAATAGAGTGCTCAGGACTTGGTAATAAAGAACAAGAGCACGACAGACATGAGAACATTGAGTGTAGAGGGCATAACTCTGTAACGGACACACAGTGTTCAGAAGATGAACAATATAACAAACTAATTATGTTTCAGTACAAACAGTGCCTGAACAGGAGATGTGGTCTGAGCCAAGCTCTTGGTACATGTGGTTCACGCAGCCCAATTTACATCACAGTTTTTCAGTGAGTAATTGAGGACTCTCCTGTAGGGCTCTTGAGCTCTTTGATCATTTCCATGTGCAGTCACTATACATATGCAATCCCAGAAACTGCACACTCTATTCAGGGGTGCAGATAATGTATTTTTGCATTTATTTACATGCAATTAAAAATCCAATGGCACTCACAGTTTGAAATGTAGCTGCTTGTCTCCTTTTTAACATTTTTGAAATGGAAATTCTAGATTTGTTTTTGTTAGTTAAGAGGAATAGAATTTATTACCAAGTAAAGATAGACAAAAATGAAACTGAAAATTTTAGATCAACCCAAAACATTAAAATATTGTTCTGGAAAATAATACAATTGTTTTGCCTCTTTGTCTCTTAGGATACTTCAGCATGTTTCATATGATTGGAAAATTAATTTTCTGGCCAATCATTGGTTTAACTTCACAAATCGGCATGAAAGCTTTACCTTCTCTGACACATGGAAATTTTTAACCAAGGAACTGCCTAATAAAGCTTCATTTGAAGATTCTCTTCAGATCAGTATGAGCCACCAACTGTTTATAAGCTCTTGAGGACCATCAGTCTTCTTTTAATAATGCCTCATTACGTGAATTTTGCTGTGCCTTTGGTTGAGTTTGCTTATATACACAAGCAGCAGCCATTCTTTCCCTTTACTATGCATTAACTTCTGTCAGGTAATGATGTGGTTTGCATTTAAAAATTTTTTTTGTTTTTCTTCTCCTTCAGTATGCCCTATAAGAAATTACTCCAGGAATCAGGGAATTAAAATTGTGAAAATGTGGTCCCTCTAAATACAATTAAACAAATGAAAGAAAATAAATTCCTAAATGACAGTAAGGAAAAATTTCCCCAAACTGCAGGAACAGGATATATAAGTTACTAGAGGTTTAGTATATTTTAACATGCACAGGAAGTTCTTTTCTCAGAAAGAATAAAATTTACTTTGTGGTGTCCCTAATAGGAGGTTTCCTTAAACTGAACTTGAAGCTGAATGGAAAATAAATTTTGAATTATTGGTTCAAGTCACCCAGTACTTTTTTTAGGTGGCTGAAAACTACAGAGAATCACTGGGTTCAATTTTTGTCTGCTAGTGAGAATATAATGGAATGTGATATAGCTCTGAAACTATAGTAACTTAATAGATAAATTTAAATTTTTTTGTAAATTTTGTATTTTTTTTCTGGGCCCTGTGGTGTTTCTATACGCAAAATATGACATAAAAATAGTAAAGAAAAAATTCATGGGATGTTAAACAGAAGAAAAATGACACTCCTGCAAATAATATATAATCTGTCAGACTTCTTCTGAATTTTGCTAGTGGCTTGAATGGGAGATAATTCAGTCTTCCTCCTCTTGAAAAGGGCGAAGAATAGCTATAGATTAAAGTTTCATCGCAAGATTGCCTTTAAATTGAATTGTGAATTGTGACCATGAATTGTGGTCAGAAGCCTTCCTGGCCAGTTGTTTGGTCCAAAGTATCAGGCATATATTGGGCATGTATCTTAGTTAGGAGGCATTAATTCAAGGCTGAAAGGCTGCAAAGAAATTGGCTGTGTAAATTCTTGCCTCTAGCTTGAACTGTGGGTGATGGTTGACTTTGTAGGACCACCGAGGGCAGCCCTTGCAGAGTGAGGTCTAGATGAGAGGTTGCCCAGGAAGTGATTCCTTACCGCTCCTCAGATACTGGGTGCTCATCCTGAGCTTTGCCTCTGTCTGTGTTGATCCATCCACCACATGCGAGGAGCTGAAGTTTACCCAGGATGGCTGACTATTTATGGATTCTATTTTCATGAAAAGTTTCAAGAACTGACTTTAAACCTTACTACAGCTGTGTTGTATGTGTTACTAGTGTGAATGTCTGGCAGCAAGGCTTAGCCATGGTGAGCTGTGCATGCCTAGGCACAGTCCTCTGGTGGGGTCCTTGAATGTACTTTGATTTTGAGGATAACATTCCCCTGGAGTGCTACAGAGGCTGAAGGAGTGGTTTAGATCCACTTCAGCCCAATAGATAATGGATGAGACAGCAGCAGAAATGAGAATATCCTAGAGATCTTGCATCTGCACAGCTTCTTAATGAACCGTGAAACTAGATGATGTGGTAGCACCGATGCACACAGCACCCTGTGAACTGGGTCCCCAGCTGCAGAGAAGCCCTTGAGCTGTGTTGGTCACTGTTGGTCCAAGCTGCAAGTACCTGGATAGGAAGGAGGGAGCTGGTGGATGGAGGTATGCAGAGGAACATATCTCTGATATGAGGTATCTTGCTTGTGTGTAGAATAGCAATGCTGATAGACCTGGCGGGAATCATTAAAGAAAATGTAGCTTATTCTTTCTTTGCATACATATTCTGTTACCATGCTTTCTAACTTATTCCATTGCACCCAGTTCCTCAGACAACCTTTGGAGTGCAGGAACATGGAGTGGTTGCATCTTAAGCAAAGAGATGAGGGAACTTTCTCCCCTATCTCCCTTAGACGGAAGTTTGAATGGCTTAATATTTTGACGTACTGACAAAGCTTTTCTTGCTGATGTTACTTGTCTGGCATTACGGTCACCGTGGTATCACTTGCTTTGATGCCTGACAGTAAGTGAGAACTCACTGTGTGAAACAGCCGTTTATAAGACAGAAGGCTCTTCTAAAATTATATCCATTTGATGTCCTCTTTATGTACTATTTTATCTTCAGGTGAGATGTGTTGATGAAAGGATGGAAGCGACTATATAATGAGACTGTATTCTTGAGAAATCTCTACTTCTCATGTCCTTGCCTAATAGCTTGTTACAGAAAAATTTATTTCCAACCAGTTACCCCTATATTGCCTTCAGGACCAACAGATAGGGTTACAGTTGCTTCAGGTGATAGTATATTTTGTGTGCTAATGTAATTAAATACAGACAGAAGCCATTGTTAAAACAAATAAATCCTACAACTAGGGCCCTGTACTCCATTCTGTGAGAGCAGTTATACAATGATGTATTCATGGGGGAACAGAAATTAGAGATTTAATGGAGCTATTTGCCAATGCAGTCCCTTTCCAAATTGCTACCATTTCTCCACAGGAATTTCAGGGCTTCTCCAGCTGTGATTTTTCTGGGTGCCCTTTTAAAGCTCTTAACCAAGATAACCAGGAGAACCCTTTGGCTCTTAGGTTTCTGTAATAAATCATTTGAGAATAGGGGCCATGCTGTTTAAAGCAAGGAATTAAGAAGAAAATTAAAAGAAAAAAATGCAAAAAATTCCCATTGTGAATCTCATAGGATTCTTTCTTTTGTTGTTGAAATTTTGGTTTTGCTCAACAGTTTTAAATAGTTGCTTGATTTCCAGGCTTCAAAATTACAGGGAAGAGTCAGTAAGATTTCTTGGATTTTCTATGCAGGAATCATTACTAGCACATACAGCATTTCCAATGGCCTCATATTTGTGGGTTGTCAGTGTCTCTTCTGAGGACTGGATGACTTTATGTCCAGATTTTTTGATCATCTTCCAGTCTGGGGTGTATTGAGTTTTTTAATGTGTGTATGTGTGATTAACTGGGATATCTGTTGACATGTTTGAATGTAATACTTACGGATTTCCATTAAACTCAGCAGGATTGAGCAGTTCTGGAAACAAATCATAAATATTCACGCAGAGCACTCCAAAATTGAGATACCCCAAGTATGTGAGCTACTGAAAGTTGGTGAGATTATTAAGTTTCAGACTTGCTAGAAGCAAGAACTATTAGAAATGTTGTAAAGGTTACTGTCCTATTGTTCTTTGCTGCCTTTTTTTTTTTTGCAGATACTTCACACGTTTTTTGAAAGACATCTCTACCTTGAGGTATATATCTTCACTGACTTGAAATCTGAAGGATGCGAAACTTAAATCGAACAAATAAAAATTGATAAGATGTCAAATTTGGAAAACTTCCTGAAATCCATTCTTGGGATGGTGTATCGCCTTTTTCAGTACGTAAAATGTTCTCTATGTGGTTTTCTTTGTTTACGTAGGAGGAAAGCATTGCCAAAGGAAATGCAGAAGGATTTGTTTAGAGAAAAAGCAGCTCTCTAACTATTCACATAATCATGTGAATTACTAAATGCATAACGGGATTATCTGGTGAAAGGTAAATGCATTGGAAATCACTGCCTGAAAACTCCTCAGCTCCCATTAAAACATATGTGAATAATATACCTAGAAACAAAAGAAACTAGGAACTGGCTTTGATAATAGAAAAATGGTAGCTGATAACATGACAGGAGCTATGTTATCAACAAATTCCATACCATTTTCTCCAGCTCCTGCTTTCTGCTTATCTGCAAAGTTGGGCTCTCAGCTCTCCATAGTCACTGACTTCATCCAGGGTCTCAAACAATGGGAAAGCAAGGAAAAATGTAGCAACTGCAACTGCCAGAGTGACAGCAGCAGAAGGACAAGACAAAGCAAATAACAACAATGATATCTAACAACCATCTGACATAGTCTAGAGCCTGTGCTGTCCTGCTCTGCCTGCCAGCATATTGATTTTAAACTCTGCGTGGCACTCAGATGCTGCAGTGATGGACAATAAATAAATAACATTGTTTTGTTCACAATGAAGATGACTCAGGGTGCTCAAGAGATGGAATGATTCATACGCAGCCTTCAGACCTCCATCAGCTGTAAGCTATTTTGCTTGCCCTCAGGAATTCAGTAACTGGGACAGGGAAACAGATAGTTATTGGTGTGTTACTGCTGTGCTTGGCTACTATATGTTAATTTACAATTGTTCCATGTTCAAGTAAGTTGTTACTTATTCCCCTGGCGGCTGCAGTGAGGATATTGTAAGAAGCTGTATATACTGGGATGTGTGCCCGGTGGAATGAATTCTTTCTTCTACCACTACGAGCCATAGAACTGAGCAGCACAAGGCAAAGCAAATGAACTGCAATCTGGCTTCTCCTCTGCTACAGGTGCCTTTCTGAAGAAACGTCAACATGATCTTTCTCAGTCCTGCACCTGATATTTGAATTACCTTTACATAACTTTGGGCTTTCTTTTTTTCTTTCTAGGGGGTGGCAGACTGGCAAGGTCCCCAGCTGCACTCATTTTTTTAATTGCAAGAGATGTGCAAAGAAAACGTGTAGCTCAGTTTGAACTTATCATTTCCTTTTAATCAGTCTGCACTTCTTCATGGCCATGTATTTTGAGTGGATAATAGAAATAGCTCCATTTACTGCTGCATCCAGTTCTTGTTGGATATGGATAGAACTTGTTGCTCTTGTGCCTTTTCTCTGTTATTCAACTGTAACTTGCTAAACTTCTCAGCGCGTGAGAACAGAAAGCTAACAAACCCCAGCAGATCTGTCACAAATATTATGTGAGAATGTTACAACTTGGGGAACAGAAGCACAAATTAAAAAATTACTTGCATGGTAGAAAACTTACACAACTGGTTATTCTAAGAGGCAGCTAAAGCCTCCAAGTGTTCTGGTACCTGGGTGGATTTGAAGACAAGGTTCTACAAGTAACGGCCATACTGTATTGTTTAAAAGTTCTTATTTTTCTCCTTTTATTACAGCTTGGCAATTGTGATTAGAAGCAAATGTCTAATTTGAGAAGGACAATTCAGGAATACAATTGCTGTCTGGCACTGTCTTCTGCTCTGTGCAAACCTACGCAACTGTGAACATCCAGCTTCAAGCTTGTGCAGCATGGGATCCAGATGGATGTTTTTGCTGAGTCTGGGATTTTGTTTACAAATGTTTCCGCTCTAAAAAAAAATTCCCCACATACACTTAAATAGTATAAGCCATTAAAAAACCAAAGTAAACCAACATTTGAATATCATATATATTTAATTCATGTCCTAAAGATGCTGAGTTTTCCTGCCAGATTTCAACTCCATTTTAACCTTTTCTGTTTCTTGGTTTTATTTGTCTTTTGAATAGGGTTTTTGACTATGCTGTCTGAATTACTCCTTTTTTTTCAGTTAAAATTTTTTCCATGTTTCCTAATGAAAAGAGCCTCTTTCTGCTTCACCAGTTTCATTTGTGCACTACAACAAAACAGTGCAGGGGGATTACATTTGTCAAACAAAATGAAAACATATTTAAAAGACAGATATTCTTTCCAAACACAAATGGGGTTCTTTGCCTAGGCCTACAATAAAAATTTTTAACCATTGCAGAAGCTCGGTAAAACTCTCTGGAAGTTGGGCAACAAATTAAAGCCCTGTACTTTTTTACTGCCTTCCTGTTCAACTGTTTTACCACCATCATCCAATGTGTCTTCACAAGATCCTGCGTGGCAAGTCTCAGTGTGTACCATTAGCTCCAACTTACAGATAAAGCTCGCAACGTTATTTCTTCACCCTTGCTCCCACCTCCAGGAAGTCTTGGCCACCAGGTTTCTATGCCATGCAGGCAGCAGTAGCTGGCTTCTCTGCAAGCAGATGTGGAGCCAGCTAAGGTCCATGGAAATGCTGTAGCAGCCTGCAGCAAAAGTTGGCTCTGTTCTCAGGTGACTTCTCTAGTGCTTTGTGGGCTCCTGGAATAAAATTTGTGACAGAGCATATGGGAGACAGCAGATGTTTAAGCCTTGGTAATATGTAGCATGCTTTTGATTGAACTTTAGATAGAAGCTATTTGCTATATTTACTTAGGATGATGCTCAGGGTGCTGTGTCAGGAAATGAGTGTACTTCCAGTTGCATAGAGGTGAGTATTTACAGAGAAAAATTATTCTCTAGCATCTACCAATGTATCCTACACTTTGCCATCTTTATCACTTACATCCAGTACCCATAAATGGCTGCTAAAAGTTTCCTTTTGCCTTCTTTTTACATACATTTAAATTTTACTTTTCTGTTATTTTATTTCATAATTTTTTCTCATTTATCATCCTGTAATTTGGAACAACAATTTTCTTCATTGTCCGTGAAAAGATTTCAAAAGGTGTATGAGTATTTACTCTTCTTGAGACAAGCACGTCAACCAAATTCTGTATAAAACATATATTCTCTTTTAATGTGGTTTAGTTTACCAAGTAATATTCAAAATGTAGAAATGTCATATTTTAAAATGGAATGTTTTCATCATCTCTGCTAGAAATACTACATCTGAGCATGGGATACTCTGAAATCTCTACCAGCACCCAGAATTAAGTGGGTCTGTCTGAAATCCCTGAAATGACTTGGAAATATATGATTCCATATTTCCTAACTGCCAAATGGCACTAAGAACAGTTTGAAATACATGGATTATTGCTTATTATGAACTGTTGTAATCACTCCAGGACTGTGAGCAGCTGTCCAGAAGACAGTCTCTTTACCTAACATAGCATGAGTGAAACTGAGAATCATTACACTTCTTCTGTCAGTATTGCTGTCTAGACAAAAAATGTTGCAAAATGCACCTGAGTATGATGCAAGACCTTAGCTCGATATAAATTTGACTTGAAGAGAGTCACACATTTGAGGTCTTTGACAGACCTAAAGACTTGACTTGTAGTGCAAAATGTTCTCAAGAAAGATTGTTTTGTCCCAAAGGTTAATTCTAAAATGTACTGAAAAATTTTTAGTCCTTTTGAAGTCACATTTGGATGAAGTGTTTACTGTCTCACAAGTGGCACAGTGTAGCATTTTTTTTGTAATGCAAGACAAAACAGGAGGGGAATGGAAAAAAGAAATCAAAGGCTGGTTAGTGGTAAATAGAAGTAAAAAAATAATTATATGGAAAATGAATCGAAAATGAATAGAAAATGAAATATATAAAGGAGCTTGAAAGTGAAATAACTAGAGATTTGGTGATCGGGAAAGGGGAAGTGTTTGAGACAGAGACATGCAGAAGGGAATACGTGTCAAAGTACCTTTACGTTTCATCTGAGTAACAGTCAACCTGAACTGATGAATGATGAGCTGGAAATGGGTATTTTAAAGCATATGGACATTTATTTTCTTCATCTCTTCCTTTTCTGCATGCGTCTCTGATGAGTCTGACCAACTTTGTGTATTAGCTTGTTTTTGGGGGATTCCACTACTGTTCCCTAATGAAATGTATGCAGATTGCACACCCATGTTTCTGCTTGAAGAGCACGTTCAAGGCGGTCTTGGAGACACCCCAATATACCTCTCAAATGGCAAGTATTTTGACTAAATGTGATTGTTTCAGTTTTTCATACATCATGAGATTTACGAGTAGATTGAGTGAGCCTAATGCAATGCTTCTGTTCCAATTTTTGTCAGTGGACAAATGGGACAAATGATTCTTGATACAAAGCAGAATTTGCCTGAGGTCTAATTTTATATCACAGCTGTAAATATCACTCTTGCCAAGTTCCATTCATTTCCTAAAGTGGTCACTTGGTTTGCAATTATAAGTTTATGCTTGTGCTGAAGGATTTTCCTGTATGTTTTGTGATCAGTCTCCTGCATTTCCATCACCAAACTCCTTAAAGCAAACTGCTGGAAAGCAGTGCCCATACAGTGAGAAGCTAATTATCTGTTGTCACAATGGTATACACAATTGGACAGTTATCAAAGTCAATAGGTAGGTATATGTTCAGTAGTGTTCTGTATGGTATAAGACAAATGCAAATAGTTTCTCTAATGTTTATTTAAGTCTTCTATGTCTCTTCAACACGTATTTTTGAAATATTTGTACTTGCAAGTTCTTTATGGTTATTGGCTGTGCAAACTAGTGTGTAAATTGTGTTTGCAGTCAGTTTATATTAGATTTCTTTACACTGTGTTCTTTGAAGTCTTTCATAATTCTGCAAGCTCTTGCGTGCTTTCTTAACTGGCTGTTGGCAGTACTTAATGAAACCTGCACAGGCAAATCTCCTGGTCAAAAGATATGTTCTGTGCTGGTTGGCTGATCCCACCTACTGACCTGTGTAAATAAAGGCAGCCCCTCCAAAAAGCCAGCTATGCTCATTTTTCAGTTGAGATTTGAAGAAAGTGGTCAATACAGATATTAGATACCTACGCCTGTTGATTTTTTGGGAATGTATGAGAACCTTCTTGGATTGTTAATAGTTGCTAGTGAGTGACTTCCTAATTGAAATTTATTTGGATTTCATTTTCCATTGATGTCTAATTGCTCAGTTATATATTTGGTTGGTATATCATGTATCTACAGCTTACACTGACTTCGGATTCCATTTGCACTTTGGTAGCCCACAACAACATCACTATTCCTTCTGGGTCTTTGATGTGTCATGGCATTGCATTTAGGAGTTGGGGAAACATTTCGTGTATCTGGAAGTAAATGACATATGAACTGTGCCCTTTTTATTCTGCCTTCAGGGAAAGTGATGAAGAAATGGTTGTATATTGGAGAGAATGAGAGAGGTTTTGTAGAAAATGGCTGGAGAAAGGTCAAATTTGTGACTATTGTATGTTGTGAAATGTACATTGTGAAACTAATGAAAAACTTATGAAATTGGTTTCTACTGAGTAGAGGGAAGGCAGAATCTGACCCACAGGGAGAAGCAGTAAGTATGGAACAGGAACAGTACAATAGTTTTATTTACATAAAGACTTAGTAAAACAAGCTGTGTTATTTTAGCTGAGTCTGCCCGATTTACTATCCAAACACAATACTTAATGATACATAATTGGCATCTGATCAGTACCACATAAGTGGAATGTTGTTGTGCAATGTTCTGTCTTTGGAGCATTTTCTTTTCTTGGTCCTTACGAGTAAAGTCTGCTACTCGGTGCTGAGACAGAGTGCGTGCGAGGGAGCAGGAGCCCCAAATGTGCTTTTGGAAGACATGGGAAAATCTTTTGCTGTAACGATAAAGTCATGGTGTTTCTGCTTGTCCTTATTCTGCTCCAGGAGCTGCTGCAGCCTTTGGTCTGAGTTAGATGAAGGCTCAGCCTGAGGTTGCTCAGGGGCCTGACTGGGATATCTTTAGGAAGCAGCTATCTGTTCCAGGGTGTGCTAGGAACTCATTGCTAGATGAGACACACCGCTTCGAGTCAGCATGGAGCTGGTGAACAGGGTGAAGGTTTAGATGTGGGCCTTTCAAGACCCATTTCCTGTCATTTTTCTATTAACTGAGACCAGACAAACATTTCAGGAGAATGTAGAACTGAGTTTTTTTGTACTTTCAATGGTTGAAATTATTTTGATGTTCCTCCCCTCTCTTCCTTCCCACCCCCTATATTTAGAGGTGTTTACTTCAATGTAGCCAAATTTGACAGTTGTTTCTTACATATTTCTGTAAGTACCGATGCATAACTCTGCTGTTACCAGGAAGAAATGCGGGTTTTCACTTGTGGTTGGAAAGAGTTCTGAAGTTTGAATAATGCTTTGTGTTCCTAAACAAATTTTTTGTTCCTAGACCATTGTATATCACTGTGATTTCATAGCATGGCACAAACCACTATGCTAATGCTTGTGGTTTAATCTCAGTAAATCAGCAGGAGAAAGCATCTCATATAGGAAAAGATTTCCACAAAAACTAAATACTCTGAGGGCCATAGGTGAAGTAATTTCTATTTTCCTTTTTATTCTTGGCACCAACCAACATGAGCAGTTTTGCTCTGCATCTATATGCTGTGGCAGGTTGGGTTAGATTCTGAAGCTTCTTCTTATTTGTCTCAAGTCAGTGGGAAAGACTAAAACTGAAATAAACCATCTCTAGTATCCCAACCTACAGAGTCAAACCTTGCTCTTATTTCGAACTTCCTTTATCTAAGAAGAGAGTTTCCATCAGGAACCCAAATGCTACAGATTCAAATACACTTGCAAGGGAACTTCTCATATTTCACTGAATTTTCACTGAATGTTTTTAGAGTTGGAAGGGACCATATAGATCATCTAGTCCAACTCCCCTGCTGAAGCAGGATTGTTTAGAGCATGTTACTCAGGACTGCATCCAGGCGGGTCTTGAAAATCTCCAAAGAAGGGGACTCCACAACCTCCCTGGGCAGCCTGCTCCAGGGCTCTGTCACCCTCATCGTGAAGAAGTTTTTTCTCATATTCGAGTGGAACCTCCTATGTTCCAGCTTGTGCCCGTTGCCCCTCGTCCTGTCACTGGGAACCACTGAGAAGGGTCTGGCTCCCTCCTCCGTCAACCCACCCTTTAGATACTTATAGGCATTGATAAGGTCTCCCCTCAGCCTTCTCTTCTCCAGACTAAAGATATATATATATATATATATATGATATACATATAAATGATGTACACTTGTATTTGCTCTGTTATAAATGCAGGCAAATGAGCCACAATCTTCAAGGGCATCTGTGAATTCTAGATGTAGAGGGAAGAATGCAGGTGAAGGAGCTGAACTAATGCTTATATGCCAGTTAAGAAGACTATAATAGATCAGTTGCCATGAGTAGTCATAGACCAAAAAGCAGAGTCTATTCGCAGCAGTGCATGTGTCTGGATCTTTATTTTTTGTCAAGCTGATATGAATATGGGAGATCTTGAGACGGATAATGTTGTGTATTTGTATGTTTTTCTTTGCTTTTGTTCGTTTGTTTCATAAAGCCCTGAGATGTGCCTGGGAGCCCCAGTCAGTCCTTTTGTACCAGTGGTGTCTGGGAAGTTGACAGGTCCTCTCAGCTGATGTAACAGGTAGATAACACAATAACAACAAAAATAATTTTCCCTAAACCATGTCTTTCCTCATCCCAGTCTCTGGCGTCTATAGGTAAGGGAGAGGAACGTGGCCACTACTTTGAATCAGGCTGTAGACCACATTAAAGATTTGGGACTTGCAACTGGCTTTTTTGTTTTCCCCACTTTTTTCCTAAGCTCTGTTCAGTGTTTCCTTCAGTTGTGCATCTGGGTGGCTTTTCCTCAGCAGTAATGCCAGTTCATCAACATCAGCCTGAAAACACTGAAACAAAGAGGCTAACCCTGACATGTTCAGAGATGCGTGACAAAGTCATTTTGTTTTGTCAGCTCAGTGACCGATTACAGACCTGTGGAGAAGAGATGTTGTAGGCAACACTTGAACAGTCTCAAGTAGTGTAAATTGTATTATGAACTGTCTAATTTCTAGTATTGAACATACATCAACCTCTTTTCCATGCTGAAGGCACAGTCCATTTCATCAGTTGTGGCCAGTGTGACCCTTGCAGGTGTACACTATGCGGAAATCCACAGCACAATCTGGCAAATTCACACACACTCTTATGTTAAAGGAAATGTAAGCTCTGCAGTGCTGGCTGAGCAATACTTTAAATAATTCTTTAAATTAAGGGCCATGTTGATATCAAAAGGCCTCTTTTTTTTCCTTTGAAAATTCATAGAAGCCTTTCCCAAAACCTTGACATTAAAGTGGAAAACTATCATTAAAGCATTCATTCCTTATTGAGAAGAATTCGACTTGTTCTTCTCTAAGTTTGAAATTAATAGCATGTCCGTTTTCTGCTTTTTGAGTGTGGTGTGCTGTAATAACATATCGCAGCTTGACAGTGACTGTGCACTGTTTATTCCTTTGTAGAGTCACAAGCTGTTATATCAAACTTCTGTTCTTTCACTGGTAGAACTCTTTTCAAGTATATAAAGCACAGCTATACCCTGAGAAGTGGCACTGGAAACTCCACTGCAAATATCTTTATTTCATGTTCTTAATCATTATACAACATATTTTGCCCAGTTCAAAAGGGTGAAGATGTTATTTTCTAATGGTTGGTGTCGCTACCAGGCATGGACATCTTGATCTGGAGTTATCTTCTGTTTGCCTGTATCAACAAACACCTTGGTCTGGCTGGGGCATATTGCACGTATACTCAATGCAGCTATGAAACGGGTCAGGTAGATGATATATTTTAAATAAATGAGTTTATATACATGAAAATAAGTACAACTAACATATTGTAGGACTGTAATATGGCATATTGCAAATGTTTTCAATCTGTGTTTTCCTAAAGGCTTCCTGGCCTTTTTCTGTGTAACACCTATCTTTGAGTGAGTTCTGTATCTCCACACAGGTTGGGATAGGGCACTGTTTTGTATCTAGAGACTTATATGAAAGCCTGCTTCCTACTGACTTTTTGGGATATTTAAAGATCTTTTGCTGTATTTAACTTTAGTACTATTAAATTTATTACTATACAAAGTAATTACCTAGAGAGAAACACATTTTCTGAGCCTTGAAATTAAATGTCAGTTTTGGGCAAGCTTCCAGCTAGATGGAAAAGAATTAATTAGTGATGGAGCAGAATTTTTATGTCCATGCAAAATATTCCCCTACCACTTACCCTAATTCCTCCAGGTCAGTCTCTGTACCTTTGCTCCTTTTGGCAACCAGAGGCTGTTCCACAGCTGTAGCCATTTTATTTGTGCTTTTTACCCTTGACTGTAGCACTGTTTGTCATTTCTGACCTGTGTACCTCAGGTTCCTCATCACTGACATAAAGGTTTAGTTAATAAAATGCATTTTCTAGCTTCACAAATGAAATTAAAATGTCCTGATCAAATGGACTATAACCCTGGTAGGATATAAGTAACCTGTATTTATGCATTGCCAAACACATGCATCTCCACTACTGATTAGATTAGTACCTTTGGGCACTAACTTAACATGTATCTTTAATAACAGTAATAAAACTGTTTCCATCATATTCCACACATGGTAAAAAGGTAGCCTTGAAATGCTTTTGGCAATGATTGGTTCTTTTAACTGCCCCATAACGATATAAATGGTTTTATGCCCTGAATGGTATTAACCTACTTGTCCTCCTGCTGATTTTGGTGCAACAGATGCATCAGGTGGCCGCATGTGCCTACATTTAACTGGGGTCAGCACTATCTTAGCCAGCTGACTAGGATATATGTGCCACATACATACATCTTTCTGGGTGAATCAGAGCTATCTGCTGGGTGCACAGTGGACTATATATTGCTAACGGCTAAGTGGAAAATATTCTGCACCTTGAGCATGAAAAGACATGTTCTACCCCTATATTGTGAAATCCCAGCTACAGATAGTGTGGACTAGAGGAATTATCACAGAATCTCAATAAACCACAGCTTTGTTGCAGTAATTTCTTTTTTTGTCTCTTCTGCTGTTTATCAAAGGACTGCCAAGAGGTAGGAGGCTCTTGTCTTGACTTCTCACTGAAATGAGGAGAAGTAGTTTTGTGTTCGTCTTCCTGAACACTTTCTGAAACACTCCAGCTGGCATGGTAATTTGCTAACTATGCTCATTCAGATGCTAAATTGTTTGTAAACTGTATCCCTTGCATCAATTGTGATCCGGTCTCCTAAATGAAACAGCTGTGGATGTATTTACAGTCCCAGAAAGCTGGATCAATGATAGAATCTTGCAGTTTTAGTCATTGCACATTGGCTAACGTAAAGGCAAAACCAATGGGGAGCATGTGCTTACTCTCTCTCTCTAGTCTCTCACTCTGTCCACATGTTGCCATTTAACTTGGATGGATCAGAGAAATCAGCATTCAAGTATTCTGATAATTTAGGTCTGTGAGAGCATATTAAGTCCCAAACGTCATAAGGACAGATTGATAAAGACTTCAGAAAATATAGCATTATATTCATGGATGTGGTGAAATATAAAATAGTTTCATAAGGTGAAGAATGAGATGCAAAACCAAGGATCACAAGTCATCTAGTGATGATTCTGTAATTGAAAAAAAAAAGATTTAAAATCTATTGTTTGTTCTCAAGTGCCCTGAAATTCTGTTGCCTCAGGCAAGTCTTCCTATAGATCCTTGTACAAATACACTGAAGTTGCCTTTGAAACTTTTGTGACTACCGAGAAAATGTTCCTGGGTTTGTATTTATTTAGAGATTTTCCTTTATTACAACAAACTCATAAATATCTTGAGAATACTTTATTCCTATGTTTGGTTTAGAAAACAACCTCTAATTGATGGCAATTATCGTAGAGTGTAACCAAAAAATGGCAGCACTCCAGTATTTTTTTATACCAAGTAGACAAGAGAAAGAGTTTATTTACTGTTTTATGAGCTCTACTGTGTTATTGGAAGGGAAGGGTGCTATAGGAAAGGAATTGATTAAAACAGTTTGAGAGGTAAAAAATGCTTCACATTTCTTTTTGCAAACATAACTTAGTTTTATTAAATTGCTATTAATTGGACACTGCCTCTAAGATGCGTCAAGCAGACAACAAGCCACATTAAGAGGAGGCACTTGTCAGAATCAAGCAGAAGTGTGTTTGTTTAAACAGTTTCATGCTGTACAATTCCCAGATGGGACTTCACCCTGTACTGACAAAAAGTCCCAACCAACCCCCCCCAAAAGAATTAGTTTCCCAAAACATGAGGAACCAGAGAGGGGACTAGAAAGACTGACTGTTTCCTTACTTTCCAGTTTGTTAATTGTCTGAATAGTGAGCCTGTCATTTCTAATATCCTTATGAAATGAAATGTCCTATCTTAGTACCAGTGTGCTTCAACTTTCCTGGTGACGTCCACAGGGGAAATTACTAGATTAATGAAATCATCTTCACAGATCTTCCCAAAGCCCTGTGAGGTCAGGGAAAAGGTTCCCAGTGACTTAATTTGATTCCAAATCAGTTTCAGTCTGGTGGCATCCCAAAAGTGCCGGAAATTGTGCAATGTACAAATAGGCATCTTATGCTGGGTTTCAGATTATCAGTGCAGTTGAGGAAGCCATAACAAAACAGGACCTGCCTCTCTTTGGGGGAAAAAAGCCAGGGAAATAACTATTTATTTGGCTTACAGTGCAAAAAAATTCCCAAACAACAAAAACAAAATAACCAAGCACTCAAACAAAAAAGCCTTTACCCCCACCCCCAATCATTTGCAAGTTCAAACACCTCCCAAATCAAACCATATAACATCTTCCAAAACATAGAAAATCCCTTAGGAAAAGATTTCTCATAATCACAAATTTCCCTACAGGAGGTTGCTCAATAACTCTTAAGCAACATTTCCATTATGTGCAAAGCAAAACCAAAAGCTTGTAGAGGTCCAGCATGCATTCACTTACTGCTGAGGCTGAGAGTCTGTTCTTAGTCTACTTTATTCTCAGCTCCTTTGTAGGGTGAATATGAATTAGGAACATAATCCTGGTAATTGATCTTCACAGTTGTGAAGTGGCATTATTATCTTGTTAATGTTTTTCATATATTTCAGTAGGACTAAAGCCTGATATTCAACCAGTGTGATACACCACTGCAGGAACATATTGGGTAGTTGAAGTCCTGATCAGGGACTTACTCATTTATTTTAAATTATGAAAATCTCCCTAGCATTTTCCTCTGACTTAGTATTTATTTTTGGTAGCCCAGGGTTCCAGGCTGAAGATAGACATGGGGCACACATAAAAGAAACAAGTACAATGTGCAATTCATATACTTTTGGCTTCAGAACAGAAGTAGTTTGTCCAATGGAAGCAGAGCGTGTAGGAAATGGAAACACGATGGAAAATTTGCCTGCCTTTTTTACAACTGTTACCTTTCTTTCTGCCTTTTGACTTACCCTGGTATCTGATAATTCTAATTATACAACTCTGAATTGCTACTGAATTTTACATCAGAAGGGGAAAAACGAATTTATTCTTTGTACCAGCAAAAGAAGGTTTAATCTCCTGCAGAAACTCTAGATCTTTCCTTCATCTCCCTGCTGCTATTTTTTAGGCAACTGCTATCTGTGGATGTGAAGGCATACCTACTTTTTTCACAAGCCTGCAGCCTCACAGTTCTCCTCTCAATTAATGCAGTCCAGTCAGCGTCAAGCCAAATTTACAAGCCAGGAGAGTTTGACATCAGCGGGAGTAGTCTCAGAAAGGAGCGTACAACGTGATTCCAGAAGAGGCACATGAACTCCTCAAGCTCTTTGTTAAATAAACAACATGTTGATGTTTGTGGTGAGTTAAACATCTGCATTTCTCTTTGAGTGTTAAGCGAACTTTGAAAATGCAATTTCCCCTGTTTTTATTAAATCAAACAGTTTGACAAAAGTTGGCTGTCAGAAGTACTTCTAAAAGGAGTGACCAATAAAGAATGGTGTCTTCTATTGTATTGAAAAAACAGATGTACTAACCTTTTTTTTTTTTTTTGGTGATTTGCACATGTACCCTTTGTGCGGATGGTGGTTCTGTTACTGGTCCTACTAACTACATTTACTTTTTGTCTATGTGGTCATTAATTTATATGTTAAAATTCAAGTTTTTTCTTCTCTAGAAAAATTTATATAGGAAGAGGAAAACGAAGGATCAGTCTCACAGTTACACTTAAGTGTAAAGATTGTTTTACTTTGTTTTTTCAGGAGTTTCAACATAATCATCCAAGTTTTTTTCAAAAAAAGGAAAAGCATGAAATTATTTAGAAATTTAAATATCTTATGAAATACATTTGAGAAAACCTGAACTTTGGCATTAGTTTACATTAACCCCCAACAGAATTAAAGATGTGTGTGATTTTTTTTAATAGCTTTGAATAACTTTGATTTTTGGTGAACAATTTACTTCTCAAAATGTACTATTCCGGTGAACACATGATGAAGAAAAATATGTCCCAGAAAACTATTGTAATATTTCAAAAACCACATTTGATACCTGAACTTGATTAATGAAGAGATTTGGATGCCATTCATAAAACTGAAGTCTGCTGAACAGGGTTTGGTATCATGATGTCCCAGTCTACTGCCCTGGTCTGCTCATGGGATGAAGACCTAGGGTGAAATTTCCTCTTGGAATGAACAGGGTAGTATTAATGCTCAGGCAACTCATATTTTGGATGATTTTCCAACAGAAAAAGGTGAAATGTTGTTGTTGTTGTTGTGAGCTATGTTCCTTATTTCACGTAATCAAGGAGTAAAATGCTGTAATTCAAAAGCTGAGGAGAGGAAACTGAAAGAAGTTCACAGGCAGGAGCTGACAACGGTTCCCTGAGGCTGAACATGTCACTTGTCCCTGATCCAGGCAAGCAGTGTTGGCCACAGCTGGTTGCTTTCTTCTCCTAGAGAAGGGTCCAGAGGAGGCAGCCAGCATGTTCCCGCAAAAGTCAGCCCTGTTCCCTCGCATACCCAGGCCTGGCATGGGAGCAGTCCTTGGACCGCCTGCAAGTCATCTGTGATCCAAGAGCAACAGGATCACCACCTTTACTACACGGGGTCAGGGACATTAATTGGTTGTTTTTTTTTTTTTTTCTTAATTGTTTTCTGACTATAGCTTGCTGGCATTATGAAGTATGCCTGATTTGTTTCTGCTTGAATTAAATACTTTGTTTAATCTCAAATGATCTGCCTAAATTGGCTGAATATGTGGAAACATTTCAGTTTGGGATGGATCCAAAACAATAACCACGAACTTTTTCTTTTTCTGCTGGCTACCAAACAAAAAAAAAAATCAATTATTGACATCATTTCTGTTTTAACAACAGCTGCAGAGGAACTTGATAGGATTATGCCTTTGTTTGAACCTGAAAGTCAATATGAAACGTGAAGCTATGGATCAAAATCAAAGCAAGCTCAGAGAAGCAACCAGGATAGAGAAGAAAGGGTAGTTTGTTGGTTTAGATGTATTTCTTTCTCTCTGATACACTTGAATTTAATCTGAATTCATATTGAAGTCTCTTAAAAGTTGATATTATTTGGGATTATTTGATTGTGTATAGAAATAGAGCTAGAAGGTCAGTTGTGGATATGGAACCTAATCTGGTTTTAGGTGACGCACACATTCGGGTTCAGGACAGTATTCACTTGTCAATATATAATGTAAGCAGCAAGTTTAGATCATAACATTATGACAGGTTTTCAACTTGTTAATAGCCAGCAGTTTTTTGGACTAGGACTTGATATTTTAATTCAGCATCAGAGTTACAATTTCGAGCCACTGTGAGCTTCAGCCTCTTCAACTGGGATTTCCAGATCAGGTGCATCTCTAGTGAAGGTAAAATATAATGTGGAGAAGGAGACAGAATGAAAGACAGGTAAATAATTTTTCATGTTTGTCTTACAGTAATGTAGTAGGGAACAGAAATGGAAATACCACTGGTAGAAACTATCCAACACAAATACGACTTAGGGAGATGAATGAGATTCTGGCTGTATCTTGTTGCAGAAAGGAGTCAGGTATATGATGGAAAACCCATGTCCCCTGACCCATAGAGTCAAGCAGAGGCTGTGGTTTCTTCTGCCCCTTATGCTGCATTTACTTCTGAAGTGGTTGATTCTCAGATTGAAAATCCATTCTCCTTTGTCCAAGCACAAAGAAAATAACTGCAATTTACTTTATCTGCTGTGGCAATGGAGAGATGGAAATAGCTTGCTTAGATGCTGGTTACGGATGCACTCACCCTCTCTTCTTTCTCCTCCTCTTCAAGCTCTCCGTTGTCTCAAGCTGTCACTTGTTATGTTGGACACTGAATTAAATGCGTACAAATACTGTTATTTTGCATTGTAGTCACAGGAACAATGTTAAATCAGTTACCCTGTAAATGCAGTTTGGAAGCTTGGATTAAGTGGAAGGTACCTGCCGAGACTAGTTCATATGAAAAATGCAGTAGAATATGAAGTAAAGTTAGAAGGTGATGTTTTGGGTAGGCTAGATATGTCATTAGGATCAGTCCAGCAGTCATTTTTGATAAATCATCCATATTATTATTTTTGTAGATTTGACTTTTTTTTTGCAGTATACAGGAATTACAGCAAAAAGTCATAACTGGATGCTGCATAACTTTGAAAAGGCTACAATGAAAAATTTAACAGTTCAAATTACACTTTTGAAACATTGCAAGATATAATATAGACTTCCCGTCAGACCCACTTGTGTCTGTCTCCAAGTCCAGAGTGTCAGATCACACTCAGGTTTTTTTTAACAGCAACGAGGGTTTGGAATGTAATTGAAAGAAAACAAAACCTGTGGAAAACACTGAGTCAGTAGCCATGCTTTCTGGGAAATCTTTCATAAAAAAAAAAAGAAAGGAGAAATTAGTCAGCTAAGAGAATCTTATACTGTAGAGAACTGGGTCTTTGTGGTGCTGGTTTGATGATCCTATTGAAATGTTTGAAGGTACTGTTAATGGCCAATATTTGTTGCCAGTGCTGGAGTACGTCCTAATGCCCCACAGTGGCTGTGCTGATGTGTTTGCTAATCTGCATACTGAGCTGAAACCCTTTTGCAAGCATTGGTTTCACAGCATCAACTTCAGCTTTGTATATACTTCTTAGTCTGTAAGATATGAGGTCTTGACACCGCATTATCTACTTTCCATCTACCTTCCAATTCATGTGTTTTTGCTACAAACTGGTCCTACACAACTATATTGGAGTCCCGGGGAGAGGAAACCACAACTTCTTTTTCTTCCCTGAAACTGCCTGCAAACTCATCCCCACTTAAGCTTTATACTGCAAGCTATTTATTGCAAAGAAAAGATTGTATTAAGAGCTTGAGTTGATAATTTCTCCAAATATTTCTATTAGCATCTCCTGTGCAAACAGTTTTATAAAAAAAAAAAAGAAAGAAGGAAAGGCTAGCTCACTGAGTGTCATATGCCTCACTCTACATGCACTACATAGATTACTTTCTCTAGTTCTTGGTGGATAAGGTATTACTATGTAAGGAGAATCAAAGAAAAGAAATGGTTACGAAAAAGTTGGTCCAGTAATTTGTGGAGTTGTGGAGATTTTTCCATCCTGTCAAGAGATAAATTGATTTTATAATGGTAATGCCAAAACCAGTTGGGATACAAGTGCAACATAATGGCCTCCATTTGATTATTGTACTCTGATTTTCAGCTGCCAATAATCTTCACTAGCATTAGTTGTCCCAAACACCTTTATTGTTATTTTTACAAAAGATAGCGAGGATTTGGCTGTACTCCCTCCTGTGCAGGTGATCAGATCAGGATTAGAATACAGTGGCAGGGCTATGTGGTAATATCAACTCATCAGCTTTTACTTGCTTATGACTTTCTCAGTCTTAAGTCCCAAACTTTCTACCCTCAAAGTAAATTACATGATTAGTTTACAATTTTTTCCCTACAGTCATGCTACTGCAATTCAAAGGAAGTCTATCAGTCTCTGCTTTGTTTCCTATTTTTACTGTTAAACAAAAGTGAAAGGAGGCCAAACACAATGCAGTGGGAACCAATATATGGAGGTTTTTTTCCAGTATACTTGGAGCATCTTTTCTTTAAGTGCACCAGCATTATTTTCACAAGAAGTCAAGAGAATAGTTTGACTATTCTATCATAACTTTTCCATCTTGTGGTTAGATTTTATTCATAGTGCGTATACCAGAAAATAGAATAAATTTCTAGCTTTATAGTTTGTCTAATTACCTGTTGTCTAAAACAGGTAATATCTTAAAATGCAAGCAATATAAATAATTGCATAATACTCAAATTTGGATAGTTTTCTTTAAAAACTTTGCCTCCTGCAGCAAATGTTTAATCCTATAACAAAATAGAAACTGAGTATAAATGTTGCTTTGAGTAGAATAATGTGGAACCAAATATAAGCCTCCCGCCTACTATAGTGAGCTGTGCAAAAAATGCACAGTGGAATTTAGGTCAGGAAAATGAGAGATTAAGAATAGAATTGATGTCTCTTTGCAGAAGGAATAACCAGAGACTTTTTTTGTGTGTTTAATCACTCCAGATACGGAAGCTGATCTTTTTCATATTGATTCAATGAAACATCTTGATTTAGGATCTTTGGAGGCTTTCCTGTGGATGGTGTTGCATGCTGAATCACGTTTACCAAAAAAGGGTGAGTGATGATGTCCAATGGATTAGTACCTATGACTTCAAAAGGGAAGTTCAAAATGCACCCTTACATACAATGCAGGCAAAAAAGAACAATAATACTGTAACGGACTTCTGCTAAGCTATGCTTATTTATACTTACACCTCTAAATATAACTGTTGAAACTCTGGGAGGCATTATTAAGCTTACCCTGGATTTTTCTCATCAAGAATATTTTGTAAAAAGAACTTGATCATCCTGAGACAAAGAGACATCCTGAGACATTAATCTAATATGATAGGATTGTTAGAAATATTAACCATCAGTCTGAGTCATCACTTTCCACTATAATTCTGAACTCCATTGGCAGTAACCATACGTACAGCCTTTGGTACATACTTGGCTAACAGATCTAACAGATACAATGGCTTTGAAGCTGGTATTAGGAATGTAAAAAACATCCCAAAAAAATAGTTGTACATGGACATGGATCAAAGTCTAGACCAGAACAAAATATGTGATTCTTGAGTCTGAATTTCCATTTGTTTTTTACAAAATAGGCGTTGGAGAATCTGTGTTTCATTTCCCTAGTACTCTCAGAATGAGTAGACAAATTTATAAAGAATAGCCTTAAATTTGGTTACAATGTAAATATTTATTATTATTATTACTACTACTATTATTAATATCAACTGTTTGGTTTTCAGTATTTTGAATTACCAATGCTCCTTTGATTTCTCTCAAAGAATACTTTAGAAAGTGCTAATTATTCTGGATATTTCTTCCATCTTCTCTTGGTGGTAACACTTTATAAGAATTCTTTTTATGTTATATTGTAAAAAGTCCTATATTTATTAACAGCATATATATTGTTAATAGTGTTTAAAAGAAATCACGCTGAAGTGCCAAAATTCTGTGGTTTACATTTTACCATGGCACATTGCAAGCCGCAGATTTCTAAGCACTCTGTCCTGGGCTGTCTTTGAAAGAACATCCTGGTCCTAGTGTCCAGGATGAAATGTGCGTTAGGTTAGGTAGAATTTATAAGAGTGGTTTAAAGAGTTTAATTTTCTCTGATATAAGTTATAGTTTCCAGAATTTCATGAAGAAGAACAGAGGGAATAAGTTGCCTTGATTAGACTACAAAATTACCTGGGTTTCTACCTGAAAACAGGTGTCAATGATGGGTGTAGGTACAGGGATGAAAGAAGACACATGCAACAGGAGGGGATAAGGTAGATAAGGATGTACAGAGAACAGAGGACAGAAAGAAGATTACTCAGGTGAAGAAAGGACAGGAAAGGCATTTGCCAAATGGTTAAAGGTGGCAGTGTGAGCAAATCCACAATCTGAATAAGAATGGTTCAACTGGGCTGACAGACATTGAGCTTCTTTCAGCTGTGTTCATTTTCCTTCATCTGTTAACCAGGAAACAGGTATTATTTCATGTTACACATGGGGATCAGAGGCAGAGAGCTATATTTAAGGTCATCCAGGAAGTCTACAGCAGAACAGGGAACTAAACCAGGAATTTCTGAGTTCCAGGACGCTAACCATGGGACAGCTCATTTCCTCTCTATGGGAGTTTCTCCTGCCAAATTGCGTTAGATGAGAACAAGTCTCTCTTGTTTACATTTCTTTAAAACAAACCTTCATTAGGACTGGATTCAATACATCACAGATACATTATCAAGATTACCATGAAATGTTTAATAAATCTCTAAATCCTAATGACAGGATTGGCTGGTGATGTAAATGAAAATGAGATCACAAGATTGAGGAAAAAAGAAAGTTAGAGTTATCTGAGGAGAAAAGTAAGCTTATTTTCTGATGGAAGAAAAAAGGAACTGAAAAGACTGAGAAGTTTTTCTGAATTGGGAAAAACTTGTTTGCGTGATTGAAAATGCCAGAATAATTTAAAAGCGCATTTATTATGAAATAAAATCTGCTTTTTTGAATACTGTGTCTCAACAAATCGCCTGGGGCTGTTTACATAAAGGAAAACAATCTGCCAATGTTAAAAATTTTACTCACTTCCCTCATTTCCCAGTTTTTTCTTAAGAAAAAAAAAAGAAAAAGGAAAAAGAAAAAAAATGTTTTGTGCAATGCTCTTAAACTTACAGAGATCATATTGTTGCAAGAGCCAACTGTCGCCTAGCTGCTGTCCTACACAAAGGATATTGCTCAAGTCATTAATGGAAAAAAACTGTGCTTTAAAAACAAAGAAAGCTGTTTTGCTGAGAATTCTGGATCCCTACTAGATTATAAGTATCGCTTAATACCTTGAACACACTGTAGGGATGCTCATCGTTTTTAGAGAGAGTGCATTCTGCACTGCATGTCCAGGACAAAGACTTCTGTGTTTATGTATCTATTACTGTTCCTGGATATAAATCAGGTTATGGTTTAGGTATAGTAACCGTACAGACACACCCGATCTGTCTTTTATCTTCTTTTTTTCCTTGATACTTATATATTCCAGTGATCATCATATCCCTTTCAAAATATTTTCTGCCTTTTTCCTCATTTTTTAATGCAGATTAAAATCTGCAGATTTTTCTAGCTGCACTGAATTTAGGTGTCCATATTGCCAGTATTATTCCTTCCATGGCTTTTGCTCTGTATTTCCACTGTGAATGAACTGCTGCTCATTTCTTTGGCTGAGTGCAGTCCTGGTCCTGCTGATGTTGATGGGGATTCCGTCTTTGACTTTCATGTGTGTTGATTTGCAGATTGTGCCTCAAATGAGTGTTAGAAAGACCCCAGTGACAGCAGCTAAAGTCTAAATGACTGACTAAATGTGTCTGCAAAGCTGGCATCGCTGGTAATACTGTCAGCTCTTCTTATGCGATAAGATAGGTGAATATGTCTTGTGGGTGTCCGATGGTAGTTGCATATACATGTCTCCAAACGCAGGATTTTTTCATGAACTGATGACAATGGAAGGTATTACTCTTCATTTAAACACTTTACAAATTTTCTTGTTCACTTTTTTGTATTATTTCACAGTCAAATATTTTCATATTCAGTAGTCAAAATCTAAGTACGGAGAAATGGGTGAAAGTACTTCATCTTGTCCTTCTCTGCTATCTCAGTCATGAAAACATGTCTTAAAGCAAACGTCTGAGTTTCTCTTGCTGCCCAAAAGAACATTAATTGTTTGTTTAATGTCTATGAGAAAAAAACAGGTATAAAACTTCTTTTACAAGTGCACACATTCCTTTCTACCCAACACTGGAAACTTATCTTGCCATCATTAATCCATTAGGATGAGGATATATGATATTTCTAACCATCTTTAGGGCTTACATTCCCTTTCCTTAACTTTTTCCCTCACAACATATGGTGTATTGACTGTGCAGTTTGGTTACTGCCTTTACGTTCCTCTCATGAAAATATTTCTATATGCTTTCTGGTCTCTGATACTCCCAATTAAATACCACAAGCTTCCTTCCTATCCTACTAGTGCCTCCACTTGTTGTTCTCTTAACTCCCTCTTCTGTTTTGTGTGGCAATGATTTTCTTTCCTTTGCCATGTTTTTGGCTCCATATAAATTTTTTTTAATTATTTTTTTTCCCAATAGAACATATCAGCATTCTAAAGCTGTTCTCATAAATCCTTTTGGGAAGGCAGGATGATGTATTGGGCAAAGGAATACACCGTTTTGTTTTGTGGCATGTGAGTGGTGATTTTTCTAGGCCAGCTTTTTTCCCTGTTTCCTTATCTACAGTTTTAGTACTTGCACAACTTCTCTCTCTCAGCCATTAAGAAAAAATAAGAATTGTGGACATGCATCATCAATCTCCAGTGCTAGAACAGACTTCAACATCAGAGCATTATTTCTTAAATTTATCCATCATCTTGTTTTATATCAATCTTCCCAATAATTTACAGTGTTGCTGCATCAGTCAGGATGTGTCTTCTGCTGTGTTTAAAGGTGATAATCCTAATATCTGAGTGGAAATGGTGTGCTTTTGCCAGTGGGAAAAAAATAAAAACCAAAACCAAGTCCAGTCTCAACCCTTTTTCTTATATCAGATCTTTCTCTGTATTACTGATAAGGGCAAAACTGGTCCTCATTGCAAAGATTAATTATCAACCAAGTTGCTGATGTTGTAATGCATTAGTCTGTTTTTAGCTGCGGTAGGAAACTGCAGCTCATACAAGAGTTCTGCTGTACAGCAGGAAAACCTGTAAAGCAACACTGGCTGCAAACAGGTTGGGCTGGAATTGGAAACCTGCAAATTTTGTTGAATAGTGAAGTATCTTTCCATCAGTAATCTCCCTTGGGCTCTTTAGCTCAGTGGGTTCCCATACAATGTATTGCCATTTAACTTCTCAGAATTGGGAATAGGGTGAAAGTGGGCACACATTGCAAACTCTGTTTTGATAAATAGATATGATTGAGCTCCCTAGAATGGGGCTGGTAAAATAGTAGTTACTTTTTAAGTGTTTAAATGATTGCACTGCTTTATTGCTATCAATTTTGATGAAAGTCAGGTCCTTGGTCTACTTGACCACTTTTGAAAATAAACCTGCTTTTGATTTTTCTGGTAAGACTGGTTTGGAGATTTTGCATCTTTTTGATGGTGCTGTGAAGCTGATGGAGAAATGGAGATTCCATTCAGGTATAATGAAAGTTAGATGAAGCTCATGGCTAATCTTTCAGAATGTCCTGGTGCACAGCTTTCAGGTAGATAGGAAGAGTCAGTTTAGATTATCTGCTCTGGGAAGAACCAGGTTAATACATCAGAAGTCTAGGAATGATTGCCAAAGAAACTCACAGGGAATCCACACCAAAAGACAAGGAGTTTGAAGGTGATGTCTCAGTAGTTATGGGGTTTTTTCAAACTTCAAAGAACATTCATGGGAAAAGAGGCTCCACCGAGGCTGTTATTAAATATTTTGTTATCTCCTCCTCCTTTTTTTTTTTAAAGGAAATTTTCCCTATCAGAAATAATTTCACAGAAAAACTTCTCGTTAACTCTTAGCAGAATTAGGTTACCACTCATGGAGACGTAAAAGTTAATAGTAGAACAAACTAAATTCTAAGAAAGGCTACAGTAGCTTTTACACAGTACCATTTCTCTGGTCATCCAGCAAATTACATAGGTTTCATTAAAAAGAAGAATATTTTTAGATTTGGAGGGGTAATTAAGAAGAGGCACCCATTATTTTCCACCCAATAATTTATTTTCCATAAGATTAAAAAAAGACATTCTAGATCTAGCGGTGAGAATGATCAGGTGATTATGAGAACCATTAATATCAGTCTCTTCTCCCAAGTAACAAATGATGACAAGAGGAAATGGCCTCAAGTTGTGCCAGGAGAGGTTTAGATTGGATATTAGGAAAAATTTCTTCACCGAAAGGGTTGTCAAGCATTGGACCAGACTGCACAGTTCCCACTGAGTCCCCATTCATGGAGGTATTTAAAAGACGTGTAGAAGTGGTGCTGAGGGACATGGTTTAGTGGTGGTTTTGGCAGTGTTAGGTTTATGGTTGGACTTGCTGATCTTACAGGTCCTTTCCAACCTAGATGATTCTATGATTCTATACTATCCATTGAGATGGAATCATGAATCCTTTCATGCCTCAACATTTAATTTTTACTTCTATCCAGGAGAGAAAATTTTAAAGAAAAAACCTAAATTGGTTAGAGGTGGATACTGTGCCCAGTACTGGGCTGTAACAAAGAAATAATAAAAGTAAAGTAATTTGGTAAATGGGAAGTACCGCACTTATTCAGAGGCTGTCTCAATGAATATGTCTGAAGTCATCAGAAGGAGACAATCTGGAGATTTAAACAGAAAAAATGGCTAACCTGAGTCAGATAATCCATGGAAACTGTCTGTGCTCTATTAGACTGCTGCCAAGGCAAAGCATTAGACATTACTTCCTTCCCTGCAGAGGGGCCAGAAGCAGACAATGGTTTTTGATTGAAAGGACCTGCAGTTCCTTTGGTAGAAGGTTCAGAAGCAGCACGTGAGCACCATTTATGTTTATCGATGAAAGGTACTGATCCTAGTTTTGAAGAATCAGAAAGGCAAGGACTGAGCATCTTTAACTTCTGTACTTACAAAAACGATCTCTTTTACACTTCTGGGATAAATCTATGCTTTGACTACACTTGGTTAAAACTGTGGAACTGGACATGACAAAGTTATTTTTTGCATTTACGTTTTTGTGAGGGGGACCTAAATCTGTCCCATACTCAGGAAAATCAAACATTTACTGCACAGTGATGCAGGTATGTCAGTTACTCACGCAGCAAACCTTCAGTTTTAGAAAAAATAATTCTGGCTGTTTTCATGTGTTATGATGAAGTGGTTATGACAGGCGAATTTACAGTTTGCCAAGTTGTGAACCTCCATGAAGGTTAATTTTATGATGAATACAGAACACCAAAGATCATGCACTTTATGACATTTAATCAAAATTTAGCACAACAGGATGAGGTGTAGACTATTGCTGCTCAAACCTGTTGGAATGACTCTTTTCCAAATTCATTAATGGGTCTCTGCTGAGCACCTGATTGACAGCATACTGAATGTTTAGGTTCTTTGCAGTCTATGGATCAGGTTTTCTGCGAAGCATGAGAAAAAGTTTGTGTAAAGGAAACAAGGAGTGTAAATTACAAACGTCAGCTGTAACAGTGGACTGTTGCAGCAAAATTTGGACTGTGTTAGAATTTTAATTCCTTCCTTCCTAAGTGAATTACTCAGTCATGTTCAAGCCCAGTGGAAAAAAAAAAGGTCAAAATTCAATTTCTGATGCAGATATGTTCCTGTCAATGTTATACAAATGGGACAAATATGTAGTGGCACGAGTTTGAGCTCAAGTTAGCTATATTTCAGCATAGTTGCAAATAGTATGAGCTGATTTAGGTATAATATTTCATGAAGAATTGCTATTTACAGTTTACTAAATCAAGTAATATAATTTAAAAATTTCCCTCACTATTATTTAGATCAATTTTATAACCAGGGGGGGAATTCGGGTATTTTCCTTGTTTTAAGTGACTTTTTTCTTTTCTTTTTTTCCCTTTTTTTCTTTTTCTTTTGATATTCAAGCCTGAACTCTCTTACAAAACTAAGAACAAATTGTTTTTTAGTATTATAATTGTCCCCAGACGTGGTAGCCTGCCTTTGTCTAACTGATCACCAGGAAAACCTAAACAATGACAGAAGTGGTATTTAAGATTGCATGACTTCAAGATCTATAGGAACAGAGGTAGGTCTGGCTTATAGCTAATTGTAACAGAGATGATCTATACACTGAGTTTGCACAGAATCCTGTATCACTGCAGGCAGGCAAGCCAGATAGCAATGTGTGGTTCCCTTTCTTGTATCGCTCCCGATTTTCTATTCCTGTGCTCTCCTGCCTTAAGAAATGTTTTTAAGTATTCTTATGCTGCAAAGCAGGTAGAGAACTTTTCTTTCTCTGATCCTAGAAGAGTGTGTTTGACAAATGCTCTTATTAATAAATGAGAGTCAGAACCACTTTTAGAATTGGTGGTATTGAATTAGCACCATTTGAAATAGTGAGGGAAGCCTACCTGATGTTGGGAGATGCGTTGGCTGAGACTAGATATAAGCCAAGGGAAGGGTTATTTGAACTTCACAGCTGGAACACTGTCCTTGGGGAAACCCTGGTCCTAAATCTAGCCAAAAAATAATATGCTGAAATCCTGTAGTTTATCAGGGCACTGCAATACAGCCACTTAATTGTGGTTATGCATGAAAGTGTGAAAAACTGTGACAAAGTATTTGCTCTGCTACAGAATCATTTTCATTAGCCAAAATCCATTAGTTTGGAGTAGGCTTTTTCTAGAGGATAGCTGATTGAGTTCTTAAAACTTGCGCAGAAATATGCCAAGGAATTGTTTTGTTAAAAAATAAAGTGGTATGGAACTTTTAAGAGAGAAATTCTGGGCACATAGGTGAATTTTATGTAACCATAAGCTTTAATTTTGTCTTTTCTTCACTGATTCCCTGATTAATCTAAATTTTCTGGTGTTAGAAAGCTGTTGTTGATGTCCTGCACTGTTAAACCAAATTATTTCTGTAGACCTCATTTTCTTGTGTGTATCCACACCTGAAATTTAGTGTCATGGCTGATTTCCTTGCTAGTGTTTCAACAAAACAAGTTCTAACTACAATTTCTCTCTTTTACCTTCTGTACCAGCAAAACACTTGAGCACAGTTTGTCCCCAGAAACATTCTGGCAAAACGTACCATGACATTCCTCTATTTCAGTGAGGGCTGAATTGTGCATCGTAAATAACCTAATTGCTTAGTTAGCAAAAACTAAATCAAGGGTGATGCTTTGCATGGTTATAGTCCATGTTCCAAGCTGTAACCCATTTTTCTTCTGAATCAGAAAGCCACTAATTCTAAGGAAATAAATTCTTTAACAGATTATAATATTTTTGTTATTTCTCTTATTTTTTTCCTATTAGTGTATTTAAAACTGTTGTGGTTAACCTGAAAACCTGAGTCAGGAGTGTGACAGTTTGTGAACAAGAGGGTTGGTTGTGCCACGCACAAAGCAAGCGTTTTGCTACTTGGTCCTCCAAAGGCCTCAGTGTGAGTTCTGGGTCCCGTTGTGGGCGCTGTTTATAGAAAATGCAGACTTATTTGTTGTTTGCTCAATATAATGAAACAATAGCATGACCATTATGTTTTGGGTCATTAGTATTTTCTTAAGTTTAACTTATTTCTCTCTGGATTTTTAAAAAGAAGATTGTCCCATAACCTGTTACTGCTTTTTTGGGGGTTTGTGTTTGGTTTATTGTTGTTTGGCTTTTTTTTTTTTTTAATGTTGGATCAGTTAGGAAAAACGTTTCTCTCTTTTGGATTCAGCTACAGTTTATATATTCCCCAAAAAAGGTAACATACATCTTACAGAGATATTAACAGCTGATGGATATTGATGCATTTCATCCACAGGTAACCCTGAATACAGCTAAGCTTCTGTATAGCAAAATAGGTCCTCAGCGATTTATCTCCAGTTTATCATTCTGTTGTTAATATAGCTCAGCAAATGTAAGGACATACAACTTAAGCAAAATATTAAATATTACTTGCTGTACACAGCTGATGACAAATATCAGATCACACTGAATTTCATCAGAGTAGATTCTGGCAAAGAAAGGATACCGTGCTCAGTACTCTTACAAAACTCTGAGTCACTTTGACCTATTCTTTTTTAATACTGTATATTGCTTATGATATGTACTCCTCTGCCTGTGACATTTACTGCGGTTACTGGGGTTGCTGTTTTCACATTTGCATTATGAAAAAAGTATTTTCAATTTGAAACATGGAAACATGAGATTTGAAAATGGTAACTTTTCCTGGCTTTCTGACTCTGAAGGCATCATGAAAAAGACAGTGATTTCATGCAGCCACAATTTCTTCCTTTTTATTTTTCCATTCAGGTACGGAATTTTTAAAAGTAATTATTGAACATTGATCTGTAAAAAGTGTGATATTATCATGGGATGTAATAGTGCAGTAAAAATAAAAACATAATTTCATTTATTCTGATCAATCAATACATCTGAAAAGTATAGCTACTAAGGAAAAACATTACACATAGTAAACTTAATAAACAAAAAATAGCCAATTTTAAATCGATACTCTTAGAAAAAAATATATGTTCTGTAATCAGTTTAAAAGGGTAGTATTGTTATTTATGGTTTCTATATTCCTAATTAAGCTCTTTTTATGCCTGTGCACTCTATTTTACATTTACAATGTAGCTGTTAGTATTTAAGTTGTAGATCTTTACAAAATTGATAGTGTTTATTAGAAAGTGGGAAATGTTAAGTAAAAATCTGTCGCCTTTTCTTTTTTTCAAGCATTGCAATTTCTTGTCTTGTCTTTCGTAGCTTGCAAGTATTTTTCCAAAAACACCAGTAGCCGTGTTATGAACCACACTGTCTTTCTACAAATGTTACCTTTACATTCTCTTAGGAAAAAAAAAATCTACTCATGCAAATCTTGCCAGAAATAATTCACTATCCTTTCTGGCCTTTAATAAGAAAATAATCATATAATGGCAAAACAAAACAAAATGAAAAAAGCCTCTTCATATGTAGAATACTACTACTAATAATAATTATTTTAAAAATCTACTGAATATAATTTATGCGGTTGAACCTGGCTGTCAGATTTGGCTATCCAGTTCAGGGTTGCACCAGTGCCCTTACCAGAACACTTCACAACCACCCACCTCTCACCTTTAGCATGTTCTTCTGAGATTTTCCATTGCCCATTCTAGTCCAGTTAGCACTGGTCATGTCTGCTTGGGCTTCACGTTAGACAGTTCCTTTTCCTCTTTTTTGTTTTTGGTATTTATGCTCGTGTAGAAGATAATAACATCTCCTGTTTAATTTCTGTTTAGCCAGCCTGTGTTGATCGACTTAGAGTATTTCCTCAAAACTCACATTTGTCATTCCAACCCCTTAATCCTTCCACTTATTTAATTCCAAACTCTTGGTCATCTGTGGTAGCAAGGTACAGCACAGCAATCTACATTTTTTTAGCTGTGAGGAAGCAGTAACATATTTTCCTAGACAATTCTGCTGCCAGTCAGCTTTTATCAGACATCATGGAAGATCTTCAGATTCAGATCTCAGAAGAGAGTGGATAATTAGTTATGAAGGCTAAGAAAAAATAGTGGGAAAGATGGATCCTCTTGAAAAAGAAATCAAAGGGCTAGGAGCCATTCGAAATGGAAATATGGAAATTAATTGGCAGTTTTTACTCCTTAAGTACAGCACAAGTGCAGTAGGACCTGAAGTAGTGGTAAGAGATCAATGTTGGCCCTTCATCCTGTGGGCTAAGTAATTCTCAGACTGGCCAATTACTTAATGCTAAAAATGAAAGAAAAAAAATCAAAACTGTTACTTGAGATGAAATGTCCTCTTAAATATGGTCTTATATATAATAATGATATTTGATCAGAGTTAGTCAAGTTTCAATGGACATGGGACTTCTCCAGCAGCCTAACAGACTGTTTAGCACTCTTCTAATCCAAATCAGTCCACTCAAAGGCTGTCTTGTTTTTACTGTAGTGCTACATAGTTCTATGGATTAATGTTGTACCTTTTTTTGCCCATTTCCTTAATTTCTCATCTGTTTTACCTGTACTAAGTAAAGAGCTCTTGTACCTACTCCTGTTTCCCAAGCTGGAAAGTAGAAGCCTCATACATAATTTCTGGTTTTACTATTAACTAGCTATGACCTCAGGCAATCAGAATGTTAAAATACTATTAATGAATGTAAAGAATTAAAAAAAATAATAATCCTTATCATGTTTTAATATGTGTACATTTCACATTTCTGAGCAGATTCAACTTTTCTTTCTCTAGCTGTATGCCAGATGGTTTCCTATTTATGTGCTATTGTGAATCCAGTTCAATAAAGCCAATTGCTGTTCCTTATGCATGGAAAATCCTTTCAGAATTACTCTATCCTGAGGTAAAACCTGGTAAAATTAAATCCTAAGCAGGGACAAGGTGAGGCTGAAGTTTTGCTTTACAGCCTGTACTATCACTAATGGAGTCACAAGGTGCTGAAGAAAGCATGGAGTTTTTAAGTCTTTAGACATCACAAGTCACTCTTTCTGTGCTTTTGAATATGTAAAGCTGAACTTTCTCATGAAGCATTGATACCTGGTGAGTGTGGTTGCAAAACTATGATTCACAGACGTTTTATCTCTGCCACTGTGTTTTTAGATGCACATGGGCCCATCTGCTTGCTAATTCCTTGTGTCTGAGATTTGTTTGGTCAATCTGATCGTGCAGAGGTCTGCTACCAAACATGAATGCTTCCTTTTCCTTAGAAACCCAACCCTCTACCCTTCAGAAAACAAAGCCAAAGAAAACCAGCATATTGACATGTACTAGATGTGAATTCCTCTTTGTTGTCTTCCTTCACAATATGCTCTCAGGCTTTGATGGTCTAGTTGCTCTCCGAATACCTTCTTGTTTTTCTCTCTTCTCTCCAGTGCAACTCCACTAATGCTATTATTGGAAATATCATTATCTTTCATTAGCCCACTGTTTATCAAATCCTACTACTTTTCAAGTGCAACTGGTTTATTGAGATTTCAGAGGTAAATTGTTTGCTTGGCTTAAGGCCATATCTCTACAGATTGTACTAATTTAGTAAGAGCTGAATGGTTACATGGCTGCCTATCACACTGAAAATGAAATTTCTTCTAATTAAGGATGTAAACTTGTTTACCGCCTTTCTTTAGCACAGATATTACTTGAGGTAAGCCAACACTGTCAGAATTACTAAAATTAGATCATTCTTAATTAAATATCTCCACAGAGAGATGTCTCCAGATCATAAATGAGTACTTTTTCATTCCATTGAGATTAATTTATTTCTCCATCAAAAATTATCTTCTGCCAGGAAATCCAGCCACTTTCACTTAGCTGGAAGCCTTGAGGCTGAATTCCCGCTTCTAGTTGTGGTTTGTTGTTGAGTCTAAAGTTTAAAAATCACACTTTGCTTTAAGATGCTAGTGATTCTAGGAAAAAAAGTGTTGTGAAAACATGAAGCCTATTCTAAAATTAAATTTGCTTGCCTAAGCTGTTGCCTTACTCTAATTTCATTTAGTTTACTTTGGTGTATATTAAACAAAATCTATTTCTCCTCACTTTTAGATGATAAGATATGGAGATAACAGTTTATAATTTATCTGCAGCAATCACATATTTCTGCATCTCTGTTGACCTCTAGCTGTGGTGGCGTGGCTCAGGGAGAGAGCTGTATCTCTGATATGTAGTAGCTGGCTGTTCTAGGGCTGCTTTTTCTGCTAATCATCTGGCATTTTTATTGTTTTTTACCCAAATACCCTGGTGTTAATTGAAATCTTTCTATTTCTTTTTAATGGACTTCGGATTTGTATTTTATGATATACTGAAAAATAACACTGAAGTAGTTTTACTTCAAAATATGAGAAATGATAAGAGAAGAATCAGAGGAAAAAACCCCAGGAGATCAAATTCCGCCTGCCTACTTGTTAATATATATGCTTGTTTGGGGAAATTTCACTGATATTTAGAAGCTCCTTTGAAGTATTTTGTCATTTGTAGTGAAATGCATACTCCACTGTTACAACAGAGCAAAAGGGTTATGAATACTCCACTACATGGCTAATGTTAAATTACAGCATCCTGACTTTATTGAGTTTATTTTATAATTGAAGGGATTCTGCTAACATCTTTGATAAAAATCCACATAAGTACTACTGCATATTTCAATGAAAATTGTCTTGGTGACAACTCACATCAGTTAAGAAGTCATTTTTTTGGGTTGTTAATATCCTTCTATTTTCTTAAGGAAAGTAATGTTGTCGAAGTCTCTTGACTAAAACTAGCAGAAACTACAGAGTTTTGCCAAGCCTGTGCTGTCAGAAAGCTGTGTTGTGCACTATAAAACAGGTGGGTAATAATTACTTTTATAGAACCTTTTTATCCCATTATTAAAATATAAATAACTCCTTTACTGTTCCAATTATTTGTTAAATTTGGATTTTGGAATAAAGAGGATAAAATAATTTAGCTAATGGTATAAGAATGTACAGGCTACACTGCTGATTGATTACAAATTAATCTCTTCCATAATTTTCATGGACTTTTATAGGAATTTTCCAGTTATGACCAAATTTTATTTTCTCTATCTGGAAACTGGCTTTACAAATAGATGACTGTTTTCAGAAATTCTTGTTTTACACTGATTTATTTTAACTCATTATCTTACACTCCAAAAATTATAAAAGAAGAGCATAAGTAATTTGCAATGTTTGATTTGCAACTGTCAGCTTTCCATTATGTCTCATAAACTAAAACCTATTAATTAATGGATTCACAATTACAAATATTCTTTAATTCTTGTCCACATTTGATGTATTAAATGAAATTTGTCATAAGTTTGACTTCTCTTTGATGTGAAAGAAAAGGTAACATATTTCTAGAGCAAGAATTCAAAGGTAAAGCCTTTGAATACAAGATACAGGATTCCAGGATCACAGTTAGCAGATGTAAAAGCTGGAAAATCTTTACAGACTATGAAATGTATGATTAGAAAACTATTACAATAAGTGGTGAAATTATTGATCCACAGAACTCCATCAGTTTGTCTCCTTTCACATTTGCAAATGCAAAAGTTTTCTATGTTAAAAAGACACTTTTGTTTTTGATCTTAAATGCAGCTGTGTTCTATTTCCTGACACTTTTGATAACCAGGAGCAACTAATATTAATCTGACCCTGATTTTGTAACAGAACCGGAGACTGGAAAAGCACGCGTGTTTTGCAAACAGCAGCATTAATTACAGGTTATTAAACAGAAAGGAAGAATTTCACTCAGTCACAGCTTTGATTGTCCTATCACTGTTTGCTCACAAGAAACAATGGATCACATTTTTCATTTCTTCGGTGAGTTATCACTTTCAAATGTCTTTTTATTCTTGTACAGATTGGAATAGATGCATCTGAAACTGAAAACATCATATTTCATCCTGATTGCCTGAAAGAAATGCTTGTCAGGGCTCAGGCATGGCATACTGGAAGATGACAGCAGTGAGTCAGGTGCAAGGGTTGCTTTGGTTTCTGGGGAGAAGATTGCTTCAGCCTTTTCTATCTCTTTATTTATGTAGATTAAAAACCTTTCAGGAGCAGAGTCAGTCCTGAGACTGTTCTTGCCATCCTGACTGTGCCCTGGCTGTGAAATAAGACTATTGTAAGGCTGACAGGCTTTCTCCTGTTACCCGCATCCCTGCCCTATCTCCTCCCCCAAGCCCTTCAGCTTATCTCCAATAGCAATCAGTAATGAACTTTAGATGGGGTATTCCATAGGCTGCAATATGTAAACTACTTCATGTGCAGGTTGGTGTGGGACATGATCATAGCTCTCATGGAGTCATACAGGCCTTTTATGACCTTCAGCCGTGCCTCCTGTGGGGCTGAGGCTGCTAAAACCTCCGTGAACCTGCCTAGCAGTAGATAATTAGATTTTCCTTCTGCCTTTCTGCCAAAGTTAATGGGCCATGAAAATGGTTTAGAATTACCCCTTTTAAAGAAAAATAAATAAAATAATAAAATAGTATTTTAAATGTGATTTGCCTCTCTTCTTAATTAACTTCTTAATTAGAAGTCTCCTGGATTAGTAACTAATTCGTTAATTACATTTATCAATAGCATCACCCTTTACCGTATTCCTTAAATGAAAAGCTGTTCCATTTAACAAAATTTTGCTGTTCTTTAGAGTCATAGTTAAATGCAATGCATAGACAACATATCCCAAAGAAAGGCATTCAGAATCCCATGATTAAAAAGACAAGTGAAGGATATCTCTTTAAAACCACTGATAATAGAATCATAGAATCGTTTTGGTTGGAATAGACCTTTAAGATCATCAGGTCCATCCGTTAACCTGGCACTGCCAAGTTACCACTAAACCATGTCCCTCAGCAGTACATCTGCACACCTGTTAAATACCTTCAGGGATGGCAACTCAACCACTTCCCTGTGCAGCCTGTTCCAATGCTTGACAACCCTTTTGGTGAAGATATTTTTTGTAATATCCAATCTAAACCTCCCCTGGCACAACTTGAGGACGTTTCCTCTCGTCCTATAACTTGTTACTTGGGAGAAGAGACCGACCTCTACCTCACTCCCACCTCCTTTCAGGTAGCTGTAGAGAGCAACAAGGTCTCCCCTCAGCCTCAGTCTCCAGACTGAACAACCCCAATTCCCTCAGTTGCTCCTCATAATACTTGTTCTCTAGACCCCTCACCAGGATCATAATTGGAAGTGCTCAAGACCAGGCTAGATGAGGCTTTGAGCAACTGGGAGATTCCCAGAGAGTGGGAGATTCCCCTGCCTATGCCAAGGGGGTTGGAACTAGATGATCTTTAAAGTGCATTCCAACCTAACCATTCTATGATTCTATGATTTATATTTTTGTGTTTTAATTCTGCATCTATTTCTGGAAATTTTGAGACAATATGAATTTTTTGTTTGTGAAACTGATAAGGTCTGAAGAGATAGTTCTTTACCTGTCAGGTAGACCAGAACCTAAGTGGTTAGGTAAGGTGGCATGACTATTTGAACTTATAATGAACTCAGTGGACTACGGGTCATTGAATTTAAGTAAATTATTTCTTTGAAGTCACTGTGGAAATTCTGTTGGCAACCAATAGAACAATATGACCCTTTATTTTCAAAATATCCTTTAGAAGTGTTTAATCTATCAAAACTTCACATATTAAATCCTAAACATATGTACAAACAAAGAAACCAAATAAACAATACCACATAACTTGAAGGCATACAGCAGGCATACCATTAATGAGATTTATTCATGTAGTGGACTTACTTTGGCCATTATGTCACATGTCATAAATAGAATAGGTTAGGACAATTTGAAGGAAATGATTTCTTTATTTAATTTGACTGAGAAGAAAGATTGAAAGGAATACTTGATGAAAGGTTTCTTCTGACTTGGTTTTGCAGTGTCTCCATTCTGGAGAACAGAAGAAAAGAAAAGGAGTTAATGTGTATCAGCATTTAGTATTACTTTGTAGATTGATTGTTCTTATGTGTCAGAATACTGAAGAGGCAAGGCATAAAAGAGGACATTTTGTTCCAAATGTTTAAAATGAACAAAAGAAAATTATACTGTTATTGTTATGGGTAGAACAGTACTTCCAGTCTTAATTAAGCCCACTCGCTACGAATTGCCCTAGTGTGAACAGGCAAGATTCAGTAGTGGTGTTATATGTCTCTAGCCATTTAAAGATTTGGGTCTATGGTAGCACAAAAAAATGGATGTTTTATAGAATCGTAAAGGAGACAACCCTTGGTTTTGAAATGTCAGACTGAAATTTAAAAATATATTTCTGACTATTAAATCTACTATTGATTAAAGCCAGCCGAATTGGTACAGAATTACAACATGAAGCTTCCTAGGAATTCTTGAAGGGAATGCTTGCAAATTTGTGGATTTATAGGAAGAACACCCTCAGATTATTTTGTAGTCAATATTTAAAAAGTAGTTAAAAGATCTTTCAGTGACACATCTGCTATATAATGACCTTGCTATTATTCTATTCCTCTTCCCTCATTTCTAAGGTGAATACTTGTACAAAGTAATGCATAAAACGATGTGTAAGAATGAAGAAAACTACACACAGAAGGATACTAACCATCTCCCATGGTGGAGATTTCTTATAGTGGCATAGTAGAAAAAAAAAGTATCACGAAAGTACCAAATACACAAGGTTTGCAAATGAAGAAAGAAGGGGAATTACTGTCCTCCAGTTCTTTCTGTTGTAACCAAGTTAGGCACTGTTTGCAGTAATCAAATCATTTTAGAGTGACAGTATGTGAATACAATGGAAGTGTATCTCTAAGTAGGAATAAATGCAAATCAATAAACTGATGTAGTGAAAGGTTTCAGTTGCCACTTCTAATATTTAGCATTTGTTGGCATGACCTGTTAGTGAATCATTTGATCAATAAGCAGTATCTTCATTTTTATATTTATGCAAACATTGTTAAACAAAGGTAAGACAGTAAAGAATCTTTTTTTGGTGGTGGTGTTGTATTGCATATCCTGGTGTATTGCAAATGTTCTGGCATAGACTGGAAACTTCTGGGTTTAGTAATTTTTTTCCACTTGAAGTTTTGTCTGTGTTTGATAGCTGAATGATGGATGCTTGAGCTCTATCCTCCTCTGCTGACACAGTTTAGCCATGATGACTTGTTCAGATTCAGCTCATCAAGGAATTGCTTTGCAGGTGTGCTGGTATCTCAGAAACAATCAGTTTATTTGGTACCAATAAGCCCATCAGCCATTTGATGGCCACATTCCTTGGCTAAAGTAATGCCTCTGAATGTGCTTCTTGGACTCTTCTTGTGACAGGATCAAGACCTACATTAAACCAGAAAATTTGTCTTTGCTCTTCCTAGTGGAAAAAACTACAATGAAAATGGAACTGTCACAAACTATAGCAAACGTCTCTGCTGTCGTTGTTCCCCCAGCTTCAAACTTTACCAGGAAAAGTGAATATTTCCTCTTTGTTATGTCTACAGCAACTCTGACCTCATTTGCCAGGAGGCGTGTCTCATTATCAAGAAGTGAAGAATTTCCTTGTTGATATGGATGTTTAGAAAATAAAACACTGTTATCCACGGCTGTACTTCCAGTAAGAGCAAACAGTCCCTTTTTTTAGATGTCAGCAGGTGGAAATCTCAGCAGAAGGATGCATGTTTGTTTTTATGACTCCTGATGACCTTTCTTGTTTTTATTCCACTCTGAGAGTGAATGCTTACTGGCATGTTGGTGTTTTTAACCTCCTGAACTGATTTGGGGCTTGTTACAAAACACTATTAATTTATATTTAACTACATAAGAATTTCCTCCTTTAACTGCATTGGCCAGTGTCCCAATTCAGGCAGTACTTCTGCCAGAATTTGTGACTGCATTACGAACTACTTCATGGTGAGGCATGAAGGTCAGAGTGGCAGTTATCTGAATGACAAAGCCATGGATGAGCTGTTCAGTGCATTCTGCTGAACCATACTTTTTTTTAGTTGGAGGAGTATTATAACATATTTGAAAATGAGTATTTTGAACATGCCAGAATACTGGGAATATGTATTTTATCCACCTGCCTCAAGAATCAAGCAAAACCAGGATCCTGAGACCAGATTTTGAGGAGACATATTGCAACTTCCACTACTTACTTCATGTACGTACACTGTCTAACTGCACACCTATATGATTATGCACGTGTTCTTATAAAACATCGGTTTTCTAGCTTGGGCAGAAACATATAGTTTTGTCTTAACACTATCAAGCCAGAACCTAAATCAGAAATTATACCTGATTTAGAAAGGGGACATAACAGTTGCATAATGCTTTTAAGAAAGCCTTATTTGTTAAATTTATATGAGCCTTCAAATGCTCAAGAATAGATGACATCCTTTATTGTGAGACTATTGCCATTTTACTATGTACATTATCACATTCCTTCCCCATTACCAACCTCATTTTCTGCCTACATTTTCCAGACATGAGGTGTAATTAATTTCTCAAGCAAAATCAGCCTTGATCAGTCCCAACTGTTTCATGAAATGATATTGCGAATTTTACTTCACTTACGTGATTTAAAATCACGATCTCTTTGAAAATCTGTTGTAAAACCAAGTTCACAACCTCCAGACATGTAAATTATTCCTCATTTCCTAATAATGTGAATACTAAATAATTCCACTAAAAATCCAAGAAGAATTAGTAATGCTGGTGTTCTTAAGGAGTGACTTGGACTTTCAAGACTGTAATTTTTCACTCCCATATTTCTGCTGTCTGCCTATTGCTAGCTTCAGAACAGAACAAGACTCTTGAGCAAGAGTCTTGCCTTTGCCCAGGTCACCTCTCAATATTGTTTATCGGGCTATTGAAACTCATAATTTGCATTAATTTCATTTTTTTTTCTTCAGCCATAGGATATTTAGAATGGTGTGTATGCATCAAAAAATGTACAATATTGCCTAATGTAGAGGCCATCTACTCTAGACCTCCTTTCTCACCTTCATTTGAATATTTGATTTTTTTATTTGAATACTTCATTCACCTTGTAAAGCTGGGTCTTTGGTAGAAGTTGCTCCATGGGGTTGTCCTGAAGGTCTGCTAGTTTAGAAGAAGTGGAAGCCAGTAACTCTAACCCTTCATACCAATGGGTGCTGTAGGACTTGTTGTCAATGTCTGTGACCTCAGAAATCTTTTTTTGTCTCAAACAATTAAGGGCCGAACAATGTGGCATTTAACTGGATGGCATTTTCACTGACAGTTTTATTTGACTGAGGTGTCACATATCTGATCCTATTTTATTAATTTCCACCTGTAGTTATTTTGATTTACTACTTTTGTCTCCTAAATATAAAGACTTTTATATCACCGATATTTCATTAAGTGTGATTAGTTGGAAAGATAATATTTACTGTAGTCATGTGCAAAGAAAAAAAAGGTTCCCAATGTTTTGAAGCAAGAACTGTGAATAATGTAATATAAGTATATAGGAGCTGCCATTGAAGGCTGCACAAGAAATTTAAGAGAAGATGACAAAAGAGGAAGACATATTGTTGCTATCTGCATTTTACCACCTTTGATGGTGCTACCGAAATGTGTACCTGTTTACTTACAACAAAGTTGTCTGGAGTTGGTCTTTAGTGAAAAATTAGTGCAACACTTGAGTATGCTTCTGGATTTACAGCAGGAGGCTTTGAGGATTTGATTACTGTACACGTCATTTGCCAACCAGCAACATGCTTTCCGATCCAGAAGAGGTTTTAATTTATATTTTCTTCCCAGTGTTTGATAACCAATGGGTGGATTGCAATTATCACAGCACATGGAGATGCAGACTGTCTTTTTTACCTCAGCATGTATGTTATATCAATGCTTCTGAATTTAAACTCATTGAACATAAGCAGAGAATGCTGATGCAGGTTGAAACTTGGGGCAAAAAGAGTATTTATCTTCTTGATTCTTGAACTATTCAGGAGTTCAGGGTTTTACAACAAACTCGGGCTCCAAAACATTCAGAAATGCTGAATTCAGTGAGCCAAGCCAACAGCATTAGTTCAGTTCTTCCGTGTTTGCAGCCTTTGAACAGTCAGAGCAATGAAAAGCCTTTGAGCAACACTCCCATGTGACTCCTGCACCCATAGCTTTTGTTTTCGGTCATATAAGGGAGCCATATTGGTTGATTGGCAAACTGTGAATGAAAGGAAGAGCCACTGTCCTGATGTAGAAGACATTAATCCTTCCTCTCCCTTCTCACAGCTCTGGCTCAGGGCTATAACCTGTGAAGACACTGCTTCCCCCTGAGAAAGCAGTGGTTCTCCAACCAGGACCCATAGCAGAGGCTGTGATGTGACAATTTCGGTCACTCCTCCTGTTTTCATTAGGAATAGGAAATGAAGGAAGCCGGTCACTGGTCAGGTCAGTTCTGCTGGTGTCATTGCCAGTTTTCACTCCTCCAACTCCTTCTGAAGCCACCATCCTACTTAGCCATAACCCCACAAAATCACCTCATTCCACAGAAGCCACTATTTCAGTTATTCTCCTATCAAGAGCACACAAATGTGTACAAGGCTGGGCGGCAGATGCATCTGCCCTGCTTATGTTGATGCTTAACATGTACAAAACTATGATGTGGCACTTTGTGTTCTTCAAGCTGTACCAGTGTAGCAGCACTCTTCTGTGCCTGTTGTTTTAGAAGAGTGATGAGAGAGAGTTTATATATTTACTTTCCTAACACTATTTGTTGCTTTCCTATCCCCATCCCTACAGCAATTGAAATGTCACTTTTCCTCCCTTTGGCAGACCAGTGCTTTTCCCAGGATGCACTCTACAAGCCTGTGTTTTCCTTCCTTACTCTAACCACATTTTTACAAGCACACTGAAAGGTCTGTCTCAAGGTTTTTCTGTTCTCCTCTTTGGCTTGATCTACCTGATAAAGGCATTTTAGCTTCTGCTTCCCAGACTGCGGGGTCTTGAAGTACCAAATTCATTGCTTCTTTTCAAACAGGCTTGTCCCCCGTTCCAGGAGGGACGGGTGAAGAAATCTGGCTGAGAAAGAAAGGCATGGTGCAAGCTGTTTGTAGTTTGAGATCTCCATCTCTATTTATTTCTGGGCAGGGGAATGTAAAGTAAACTCCATTCCCCTGAACTTTAATGGGCAATAATGTATTTTGAGATGTTTTTTATATTTTACTGTTGTCTTAAAAAGGATTTTCTGGAAATTTATAGGTCCCAATCAGAGCAAATTGACCATTTTTGTTCATTGCATGATAAGATGCCAAAATCTGACAAACATTTTCAGGAAGAAGGCCATTGTGTGATGCTTTTGGCTGTTTATGTATGTGATTTTAGGAGCTATTTGAAAGAATGAATTCTGCTGGTGTGTATTACCTCACTGGTGGATTAGGAAGAGGCAAATTGAATCCTTAGTATTCAAGACATAAAGACAAGCAAAAACTGTAATATGTTGGAGAATTTTAATTTTTAAATAACTGCCTTGTTGAGCTAGGAGTAGTATAACTCAAGGCTGTGTCTCAGTGGAAACAAATACAAGTTCTCCATCATTCTTACCTATGACTGATTCTGTAGTATTTTACAGTTTGGGTTTTTTTTTTTTTTGACCTTGATTTTATATTTTGGCTTATTTTTGTAGCAAGAGTTTTTAATAAAAATTCCCGTTCAGGCCTGTTTGGTAGTCCTGGGCATTGATGGATGCGAGAACATAAAAGTTATCTGTAACTTCAAGTTGTAACTGCCTGAGTACGTGATGGGAAAAGAAGAACCTTTGGATCTTTAACTCCTTCTCATCATACTGGAGCAGTGGAGCAGTGGTCCAAGGAGCACCGCTAGCTTTATATGATCTGGTAGGTGCAAGGGGCATGTGTCTAGTGATGTGCACAGCTGCATCCCGTGGCAGTATTCCTGGGGGCTACCCCTTCCTGAGCGTCTTATGAAGGGGATGGTTGGGCAGAAGCACATGGAAAGTGGAGGGACGAGGCCGTGGCTGAGGACAGATCTGGTCTCTTGGTTGTCCCGTGAGCTGCTGCTGCCGTGGCTGCAGCACCGTGGGGCAGCATCCCGCCTGGCTGGGGTGGCCTTGTTGCCCGGCGCTGTGATGTGACAAGGCAGCCTGGCCCTCCTTGCCGGACACCTCTCTCTTGCACCCCGGCACAGCGAGGCAGGAGACTCCGCGCCGGTGAGCGAGGGACGGGCTCCCTGCACCTCCCCCTGCTCCCCGGGACAGAGCCGGGCGCCCCAGGGGCTGCCCGCATTGCCCCGCAGCCCCCTCGAGAAAGGCTCGGTGCGTGCCGGGGGGGGCAGGTGCCGCGTCCCCGGGCGCACCCCGAGCCCG
>KZ505817.1:452006-543553 GCA_002844005.1 Limosa lapponica baueri
TGTGCCCGGCGTGGCGGGCTCGCCCCGCCCCCGCCGGCAGCGCCGCGCACTTAAGGCGCTGCTGGTGGCCAAGGGGCGCTGCGGGGCGGCGTGCGGGAGCGCCGGTCCCCCGGTGCGCTACAGCCGGTGCGCTCTAAGCGGTGCGCCCCCTCCTCAGTGCGCCTCTCCCCCCGGTGAGCTGCCCGCGGTGCGCTGCTCCCACCGGTGCACTCCCCCCGTGCGCCCCCCCGGGGACGCGGGAAGGGAAGGTGCTCCGGGCGGGGAGTTTGCCCGACTGCGCTGCCGTGTAGCCGTCCTGAACGCTGGAAATACCTTTGGCTTCGGCTCGGCCGGTGTCTGATCTAGCTCAGTCATTGGGAGGCTTGACCACCTCTTTGTATTATGCATTATTAAAGCCTGAGCTTTTTTTTTCTGCATGGGAAGTTTTTTGCCAGCAGGAATGTCCTGGGAGCAGAGATGGGAGATAAAGTGTAAAGCAACTTGCAGAATTGGCTTCTGAATAAGGGAGCATCTAAAATACAAGTTTGTGCTTCAGTGGGGTAACTGGGGTTGGAGACTTCAGTGTTGGTCATGTTGAAGCTTTAAAACGTTGAATTGTGAGAGGAGAATTACTTGGAAGATGTTAGGATATTGTTTTGAAAATAAATGCTTAACAGCGAGAAGAAAAATGGAGTGTGATTATCATCTCAAAACACTCCACTTTGAGTATTTAACTTTTGACTGTGGTTGGGCTGGTGAATACTTTCATTGTATGTAGGAGTATGTTGCACAAGCATTTGTTTATGTACGTAGTTTAACCACCAGAATGTTTTGTGTGTTATTTCTGATTACATGTACTTGAGCATTATATATTTTATACATTATTTTGTGTATCTTATATGTGCGGAGACTATAAGGATACTGTAAGCTACATCTGCATTGTATAATGCATACAGATAATTGTTTTATGCTGTGACTGATGCGCTTAAAATATGATGCCATATCATATCACTCAGAAAACCAGAAAATTAGATTTGTACCACAGACTAATATTATGGAATTTCTGCTTCAAATGTCATTTGAACAGTGGTATGCCTTTTACAGTGTGTGTATATTTTTTTTTAATATTGCAGATGCCTTTTGATTGCAAGACTGCTGAAATGTTTTGAGGGCTGCCTCTCCTTTCCTAACCATGAACGGTTCAAAATCACCAGGGCTGGCTGGATTTGGAATCTTAAAAAACACGACCTGCCACACAGAGAAGAAGATCTCAGTTTTCTTTTCAATAATCTTCATGACCGTGGGAATTTTGTCCAACAGTCTTGCAATTGCAATTCTCATGAAGGCGTATCAGAGATTTAGACAGAAATCGAAAGCCTCCTTTTTGCTTCTTGCTAGTGGTTTGGTCGTCACAGATCTCTTCGGCCACCTCATCAATGGAGCCATTGCAGTGTTTGTGTATGCATCAGATAAAGACTGGATTCGATTTAACCAGTCCAACATTCTTTGCAGTGTTTTTGGCATCTGCATGGTTTTCTTTGGTTTGTGCCCGCTCTTCCTGGGCAGCGTGATGGCCGTTGAACGGTGCATTGGAGTCACTAAGCCAATATTTCACTCTACAAAAATGACTTCTAAACATGTGAAAACGATGTTGACTATGGTATGTCTGTTTGCTGTTCTTATAGCTTTGCTGCCTATTCTTAGGTTTAGAGCCTATCAAATTCAAGCATCGAGGACCTGGTGCTTCTATAAAACAGAACATGTTGAGGACTGGGAAGACAGATTTTATCTCTTACTTTTTTCTTGCCTTGGGTTACTGGCCCTTGCTATTTCATTCTTGTGCAATGCTGTCACAGGAATTACCCTCTTAAGAGTCAAATTTAAAAGTCAACAAAGACAAGGCAGATCTCATCATTTTGAAATGATCATTCAGCTCTTGGCTATAATGTGTGTTTCTTGCATTTGCTGGAGTCCATTCCTGGTAAGAGCCTAATGTGTTTGCCAATTTTTAATGCACATCACTGTATAAAAGTTATACTTTTTTATCCCCAGGTTTTAAGGCGCTTCAGCTGTGATAACAACTCAGTTCGATCTTCAGTGTATTATTTTTACAGCATATTGCCCATAATGTATGAATCTATGCATCTATAAAAAAATGGTATTTATTCTCCACTTCTGATTATAAGTAAAATAGACTGAGTAAGCAAAATGTGTAGGGACTGCGAGGACTTTGTTTCCAGTGCTGTGGTAGCAGACTGGTGGCTAGAATAAATCAGAGCAAGTATTGAGCTTGTCCAAAAATTCAGTGAAATCTTGGAGCAGTGATTCTGTTTAGTCTGTACTGTGGTTCCTATCATTTTTTATTGACAGTAGTCTTTTCATCGTTATTATTACAGTTTACTGCTAATTGTGAACTGTGTTATGGAAGATAACAGTTAAGCACATAAAAATCCTCCACTCCATTAGCAGGGTATTAAGGGCTTTGCTTTAGAGTCATGTTAAAAAAACAGTGGTTGGCAGTGGGTTAAAATAAAAAATTGGTTTAGACCTGAGAAGCTGGGTTTGTAATCTGAACAGCTGACTGGCAAAGCCGCTCTAGGCAGTCGGTGTGCTTTCTCTGCTGTCCCGGCTGTAACTCAGGACTGATTGCTGGTAACTGCTGTGACTCTTCCAAAGCGGTAAGTGTTGGTCACGTTGGCATCTGCTCTGTCAGTGAACAGGGTCAAAAGAAGCGGGATAATTATGGGAAGGAGTTTGACGGTCCCTGTTGTATGATGGCATTATAAAGCCGGTATTAACTGTCACTCTTTCTAATGCAGTAAATTAATGTAGTAATTTTTTTACTAGGGTGAGACAAATTAGGTCACAAGTAATATGAAATCTTAATTTGCTTCCTAGAAACAAGGTCCCGTAGTTTTCCACTGATGTGAATGAGCAGCAATTTTGGTTTGAGCTTACAAAACTAGAAATTTAAATTTGAGATCTGAATCCAATCCAGCTATATCTCATCTACTTTCTGCCTATGGTATAGTATGGAGTTACCTGAACTAGTTCTAAATTAGATACTGATATTAGCCTACCTGCAGCAGTTGGCTGTGTCTGTCAGGTAGCATTTAATTAACACAGTGTCGCAGACTTAAAGGAGAGAGTCTGGATATAAATCTCAGCATCACTGAAGTGCACAAAAACTCTTTTCACTTTTGTTCAACACACACAGAATTTTCCCCTGCTTCGTTCTCTATTGATTCTTCTAGATGTGCTCTGCAGCATAGTGTAGATTCAAACTGGCTTTTGTCAGTGTCCTGGCTGTAGTGTATAGACCATAAACAAAGTCATCAGAACATACAGCAAGCTTTTGTGGTGAACTTACTTCCAGTTACTTCCGGACACCTCCTGAAATTTGTCTGTGGCAAACCACAGAGTGGTTGTCAAGAAAAGCAACTCAAATGGTGGCTTTACTTTTCATTAAAAAACCCAGTATATTATCCTCTGTTGACATTTATTTTCAGATAAATGTTCGAATTAATTTGATTTTTAAAAGGCCCTTGGCTATCAAAAAGAGCCATAGACTTCTTTTAATTCAAAAGAGATACTTCATTTGTTCAACATATGAAAGAACACTAAATTGCAACTAGTGTGGCTGTTTTTTCAGTGTTGGTAATTTTGTTATGTCTTTCAATTTTTGTTAATTGTAAAAACAAAATTTTAAAAATCTTGAAAATCTTTAATGAAATTGCAGCACTACTTTTGTTAAAGTGTTTAACTTCATCTAAGTTGTAGTTGACAACAAACTATTATTCCAGCTGCAAAATGTTTTTTTCAGAGCCTTTTCAGTTTGGTGTTTTCCTCAGGGGGTGATACAGACCAGTGAATGACTTCTTGCTTATTTTTGTACTTGGTAGTTTTCGGGACTGTGCTGCAGAGAAGGGTGATATACAAACAATTCTGGTGCATTGGGCAGCAAATCTGCCGGTTCTCTCTGCGTTCTGAGCTCATGATGCTTTGCTTTTGGATCCCTTTTGAAATGATATGAGCCAAACTACTGGCAGTATAGAAAACAGTTCTGCAATACGGACAAATTTATGTTAGAAATGAGAAGTTAAAAAAAAAAGTTGTGTAAGGGAGGGTTTAGTTCTTGAACCAAAGTTTGAAGAAAGTGAACAGTTAGTGTTTTAGCCAGAGAATTTTGATAATCGGGGAAATAAAAAGAGATGGGATCCTTGGTAGGTGTTACCTTTCTTAGCTGTTAGGATCGTAGAGTTGACATCAAAGTTAATTCTTTGAATTACCAGCTCTTTGTTTTGATAGGATTTAGTTCACTAAATATAAACAAAATTACAAGTGCAGCGTTAATTTAGCAAGCTTTATTGGACTGCAGTGGAGCATACAGATGCAGTGGAATAAAGCTTTGCCAGGAATGCGCTGCTAAATTGCTACAATAAAGAGATCCAGGGTTTATCAAGGTGTATGATTTACGAAAAATTGCTGATCCAAATCTACTTGTCCACTTTATCTGAAACCTCTCTGGGCTTTTAATTTGTGAAATGCATTGTTTAGATTCTATAATTTAATCAACATATACCAAAATAAGTATTTCTTGAAATAAATATAAGCAGGTGTTCATAGGTGAAATCATTTGGCAAAGTAGCTAAATACATGCTTGTTTTGCATTCATATGCTTGATTAATTTTTTCTCAAAGCAAAATCTAGAAGTCAGTGTCAATCTTTGAACTGCAAATTTTACCCATGTTCTCTAAGCCAAAGAGTAGACAGAACAAAATTTGATGTGAGAGGGAATTGCCTAGATACAAACCAAAGTGATTACAAACCAAACAAACATTTAGAAGAGAAAGCAGAGGAAGGTGATTTGCAGATATGTGGTTTTGCAAATGTGTGGTTTGCAGATACAAGAGTTTGGATTTATTTAGTGTGATTCTCCGTCTGCTGAGGAGATTTGTTTTGTTTAGTTTTCTTCTGTTTTTAATCTGGTCTGGTGGTACGTCAATTGTCATATATGCATGGCTACCAAAATCAAGTCTATCCAATACTGTAATCCAATCGCAGATTTACTTCACTATTAAATTTCTTTTCTTTTTTTTTTTTTTTTTTCCCCAAGTGGAGTTATATATTCAGCCACTGTCCTGTGCTAAAATCACCTTTAGATGACATTAGAGGCACAAGACCCTGGACTGTCCTTTATGGTGTCTGGTGTGGAACTGAACTTGACTTCTGCACCTGCTCAGTGGTAGTGAACTTGTTTTGGTGCCTTAATGTATCTATGCACATGTGTATGTATATATAGCATTTAATATTATATATAATTATATATAATATTATAATCAATCACTACCTCTATTTTAAGACTCCTGGAGTTTTCAAGAAGTGGAGCCCCTGGCATGGCTCATGTGGAGCTCTGCCTGGGGCTGTTGGACAGAGACTTCCTTCTGATTTCTTTTCTTCCTTCTGATTCCTTTTCTTCCTTCTGATTCCTTTCCTGAAGCTCCATCTCATTTGTGCCTAAAAAATGAGCAGCTTTTTCAAGGTTTCAGCCACTGCGTGGGAATCCTTCCTTAACGGAGTCCCAGAATGAGGGGTACTCCCTGCTTCTTCCCTTATGGGGTAACTTTTATCTCCTTTTGAGGAGTTGAGAGCAGGAGGGAAGTCACAAAAAAAGCAACAAGTGAAATTAATGAGTTTTCCGATAATCTGTCTAGTCAATGATTTGCGGAGGCGCATTTGTTCTGACAGTCCAAATAGTTTTGCTTTGTGATGCGTAATTCCAGGAAAGTATGTTCTGAAGAGAGCACCATCAACTTCTCTGTGTAGTAAGTCATCTTTTTTCATCCTTGCTGTAGTCTTAGTCCTTTGCTAAGGATATGTGAATTTTGTTGGATAAATTTGGTCCCTAGGGGCTGGATTCCCAAAGCACATAGTTGGGCTGGAGCATTTTGTGACAAGCATCTCTGATGAAATAGATTGTTATATAAAGCTGTTTTTTGGCTGTGACTTGATGTCTGGCCTGTCATGAAACAGCTTGTTTTTTGGAGCTGTGTTCATATGAGCTGATTCTGACTTTAGTACGTCAAATTTTGTGGGGCTTGAGGGATAAACGTATTTTAAATTTTGTTTTTGGAGTAGCAAAGTGAACTCCCTGTAATTATGAACAGGAGGGCTTTATTTCAGAGTGAATTTATCTATGGGAACAAATTATGATTTGGAGAAATGTCTTTTTCATGTGTGGAACAGTCTTAGCCTGAGAAAAATACTTTTACATTCAAATTATTCTTGTTAAGATCTTTTTCCATGCTTGTTATCAGATTAATTTCATGCAGTTTTACCTCCCCTCTACTGCAGAAAATAGCTGCTCCTTCAGTTTTTTTGAAAGGTCTCAGCTATTTATTTTGTATGATTAAATCAGCTGTTATTCTTCAGCTGCTTTTTTTACTGCCTAGATTAATTTCTAGCAGTCTCTTCTCATGCCATCTCTTCCCTTTCCAATTTCTTATGCTAATTGCCTCTCTGAACTCACTCTGACGTCTTCTTGTCCTCAGATTGTCTCGTGCAGCGAGGCTTGATGGTTGGTTTTTGTGCACCTAGGGCTGCATTTCGCTGACAATTTGCTGAATCACTCCAACCTAGAAGCTGCCGGAGACGGCCTGAGTGGTCCTTCAGTGACTGCGCTGCTGGAGGATGCAGTGCTGCACTCAGGGGGATGCTCTCGGGATGCTCATGGTGGAATACCCTTACCCCATCCCACCCCACTCTGGTTGCTCCACCAGGTATCATGCTGAGACAGGCTCACGGTTGGTACATGCTGAAGGAGGTCACTGAGCTGCAGGTTTTACTCTAATTTCTAGGCCATGTAATTGCATACAGTATAAGGTACTCTGTTGTACAAGTAGCACGTCTCATTTTGGTATTTTTGTATGTGTAGTCATGTATATACTTGCACAGTGACACTTTGCCAGGAGTTCATACCCCTGTTGCCCTTGAAGTGTCACCCTCCATTCCTGCTTTCTGTACTCTTTAACAAGCTGGCAGTTTAAATCTCTGTTATACTACTTTATGCTTATATGGGCGTCATTTATACGAGCTCATTGCTTTATCCACGCTGTTTGCATGCCTTCAAATATTGCTGGTTGTATTGTCGCTACAACAAAATAGTTACTTAAAAAATTTTCTCTTTTCTTTTGCTCTCTGGCTGGTAGTTTTCATAGTCAGAAAATGCAGCTGAGGAGAAGCGGACACGAGATGTCCCAAGATGAATGTCCACGCTCTGCCAGTGAGGCCCCTGTCACCACATATGGTACAGCCACCCCGCATCTCCCAGGTGGCTGCTCTGCAGAAGCGTGTGCTCTTCCAGAGCCACTACCAAAACATACCGTTAGTCAGAGCTGCAGGCTCTGTGAGCTCATGGTGCCTGCATAGGGACTGTCAAGAAGGAGTCATCTTTTCTTCTGAAAAGGAATAAATTAGGCTTTCAGATTCTAGTCATCTGTTTTTGAAGGCTGGAGATATTCTTAAAAGTGTTTAGCGACCCTTGCAGCTTTGAGTGCTGGCGTAAAAGTTACTTTCGCAGGGGAAAAACACACTTTGCCTTTTTCAGGATGCAGACTTGTAAGAAGATAATCAATGATAATTACTATGTTTGTGCCACATTTGTCATTGAATTCTTGTCATGTTTTGCTAGAAGGGTTGTCTGTTGACACCATACAAAGACGGGATGTGCTGTCAGAGTAAAGAAGATGTGGTTCAAGTTGGGTCTGGGCTCAGCTTCAGACCCTGCCTGTGGCAGGCTGATGGACACAAGAGAGGTGACCACCTGCTGCAGGCCTCCGTGGCCCCTGTTGGACCTTATTGCATCTCTTGGGCCAGGTACAAGCCTATTGCAGAAGCCCACTTCTGCCACAATGCTTTTAATAGATGAACCAGTTTCACAGGGAGAAGAAATAAGCTTTTCACTAGCAGAAGGCCTGCTCTAGCAGATACACCTCTTCATCTGTAGTCCAAAGCATCAATACCATAATAATTACTGTCAATGGTAGGGTCTTATTTCTCTTCCAGGCCTTGCTGTGTCAGAAGACATCAGATCAGGAGCGGCTGTTTGACTGAATAAAATGCTTCTTGAGTTCCTCTGGAAAGAAAAAGAGCCTCATACCAGTTTGCTTGTCTTAAAGCTACGCTAGAAAAAGGGCTGTCACTCTCCCTCATATCATGGCCTTTTAATTGCTTGACGAGTTTCTCAATACCTTTAACACTGTGCAAATTCAATTATTTTTCTTGCTTGAGTTCCTCTGAATGAGCTTCTGATACTTGTGGCTAAATCGCTGAACTGTTAGCGTCATTCCTAATGTTATGGTCCCAAAGATATTTTGGAATAAATAGCTGATTTTTAGAGTTAGGAGAACATTCATTTTGATTGAAGTTTTTGTTAGTCTCAAGACAGAAGTGTCTTTTTAGCTCAGTTTCCTTTGAAATAAGGTTTAAGCAGCAACTTGGACAATTTGGCCCTGCTTTTTTATGTCACCAGGAAAATACCCCATGGAAAGAAATTGCAGGTGTTTGCAGAGAGTGAATAACAGAGTTAGTATGTTAGTATAATGCATTTAAAATTCAATGCACCTATTCAGATGGGTTTCTATGGTACTAGAAACCCTTGGGTAAGATGTCCATGCCTTTTTTTAGTATTGGTTGTAGAGATCTTTCTTTTACTTTGGTTTTTGAAGAGGCACAGCTGGCAAATTTCCACCAGGTTAGATGAGAAATGGAATGAGCATTGTTTTAGAGTATACCCACCTAAAATGATACTGAATTTCAAAGGTACTGTTTCAGTGTTCAGAATATGTTCCCATTTTAATCTTTTACGGTTTGTAGAGATCTTACAGGCCTTAGCCTTTCTGAGAAGTATGAATCATTTTAAAAAAATGTTTTGAAGTGTGAGCCAGGGTGTAGTTTATCATAGAGTGCTTAGAAACTCTATATTAATTGTGGCTATATTTGTAATTCAAGTGTTAACCTCCCTCTCATGAAAGTCAGGGATTTGAGTAGCTGAGATACTCACTCAACAGGAAAGAAGTTCTGGACAAGAAATGGACAGTGGTCGGTGTATTGTCCTGCAGTATCGACATGGACCAGGGGAGGAAGAAGAGCAGAAGTTGACAGACTGTCCTTTACCACAGGCTTCTGGGGAAGCATAATTTTTTGTTATCTATGTGCTTCTTGGAAAAAGCTTAAGTAAAGCCTTTTTCTGAAAGTGCAGTGCCATCAGAATGCAATTTGGTTTGTTTTGGAGGGAAAAAGTAGGGAAGGCAGGTTTCCAGTCGTGTGAGAACATTGCATTTTCAAAACAATGTGGTCCTGTTTTTCTTTTAAAATTGCTTGCTTCTTGATTTTTAAATTTATATTATATATACACAGAATTAAACCATAATGATCTATAAATTGAAATACAAAATACTTCCTTCCAAATAGATGTCAGTGACTTTCACAGAAAATTTTGATTTTTTTTTTTAATTTTGAATTTGCTATCTCAAACAATAAAATTCTCAAAAGTTTAGCCAAAAAAAGTTGCCAATGATAACCTCCCCTTATTTGTTCAGTTGGTAAAGTTTTTGAATTCTGTGCTTGATATTAAAAAGCAAATCAATTTGACATACATTCCAATTTTGTTTGATGTAAAAGAATTCTTCTTATTTCCTAGATATTACACTTATTCAGGCCTTTCTTGCTTGAAAATATCACACACTGCATAACCATTTTTGGAAAATGTCATACACGGCATAACCATTTTTGAGTGGTTATTTTAGGAAAGCTCTTTCCTGACTATCTAAAGACTTTAAATGGTAAACTTGTTGCTGAAAAGTCTCTGGGACAAATACACTCACATGGAACAACTGCAGAAAGTCCTTAATCCTCACTAGGTTTGACATGACAGACATCAGAGCAATATACATTCATATATTCTATGAGACGTTTTATTATGGTGTTAATTCATGTTCTTGAGTTTTGCATAGTGATTATAAAAGCTTTCTAGCAGAAGTCAGTTGTCTCAATAGCGGTGTAGAATCAGTTTGTGCCTGAGAGAGCGCATTATTTGGATCCTCTTCTGGGAAATATGCTGTTTAGATTTAAAACAGAGCAATAGTTCTTATTGCACATGTTTTTAAGACTTAAATTTTACATTGAAGTATTCAGAAATTGCTGAATTGCCGTTTGGGTTGCAAGCTCCCTGAGGAAGGAAGGTGCCTATTTACTGTGTGTGTGCACAGTGCCCAGCAGAGCAGGAACCCATTGTGGGTTCTGTGAATGTGCTTCTAGAAATAGAGTAGTGCTCAGGTAGCAGAACATTGCAGAAGGGGTTTACACCAGGAGTTCCAGTAAAGTTTTAGTAATTGCAATTCATTCTTTCGGATTTGTTCTCATATTGGATGAGGTGAAATAGCTGAGTGGCTGAATGACCCTGAGCCACGTTGTACGTAATTCTCTGTCTCTTGTTGAAGGATTGCTTTTATCTGCTGCAGACAGAGCAGGGGGAGGAGAGAAGCTGATAAGCTCTTTCATAACAACTCTTTTTAATAAGCAGTGCGAAGCCCTCGTTCAGAGACACGTGCTGAAGTGAGGGTGTGAATGGCATTGGAGTTGTGTTTCCGCATGAGTTCCTGAAGAAGGCTGAAGACAAGCCTTTGTGCCAGGGATGCCCTGAACTGAAGTTTTTAAGAGAATTAGGCTTCAATAGTGAGCTCCCAGAAACCAAGGATTACTTTGTCATTGGAGAACTGGAAGTTAATGACTGATATCCAGCTGGTCCCCAACTTGCTGTCTCTGACCTGTATGTTGCCAGCTGCCTCACGTGGCTTGAACCCTGGGTGAGCCTGGCTGCATGGCCACCCCAGAATTACAGGAGGGAGGGAGGATGTCATGAGTCAGCAACCTCATCACCCATGTAATGACCAACATCAGGACATGAGGCTGTGGGGAGGAAGACTCTTGTGCTGGGAGGGATGTAGCCAGCTGCGCTCCCCTCTGCCTTACTGCATGGTAAGGTGTTGAAACAGAAGGTGAAGCAGGAAGGAGCTGAGGATCCGTGTGAGTGGCAGCAATTTGTTTTAGGATTTACAGTTCATTAGTGAGTTGGAAATAAAAAGGAACCTGCTTTTTACCAGGAGCGTGTGTTTGCAGAAGTAGTGGGAAATAAATCACTTTTAAGTGGAGATTTGATTTTTCTCTTTCCTCTTCCACCTAAAAGGTGGTTGAGCTGTGCAGCAGTCCCTTTTAGTTTATTTGCCAACATTAAAGAATAAAATAATTGCATATTGTGTATTTCAACTTGGTAAGTATATTGCTGATTCATTAGCCCTGATATTTCTGTTCATAGCTTGTTAGTGTTTTTCTCCGGAATGATATATAGAATAAGTTACTTGAATAAAAGTGATTTTTTAAAAAAAATAACATGAAAGGAATGTATCACATTCTCCTTTGCCTCCAGCCAGATTTGCAAATACTGCAGATCAGATAACACCAAGTCATCAGGTGACTATGACTCCAGTACATCTTTAAAAAGATTTCATTTTGCTCCATACTGTGTATGCTGCATACATGGTAAATATAAACACACATAAAATATAATTAAAAATTAATATGTTGCGGTTTTTTTCCTCCTTATTTTCCCCCTACACCCATGTAATAAACACCATAATTTCTCAGACAAACTGAAGGTCTGACTCTATTGGTAGACAGTAGAGTAGGTTCTTTATTTTTTTAGACCTGTTGTACTTGATGTCTTGTGGGCTTGTCACACATCAAAGCCATCTGCATTCCTGAATTCTAGGAGGTGAAAAGGCCACTATATATCATGACTGTCTCACAGTGAAATTCTTCTTCTTTCTTTTCACAATTCTATGATGTATGGATATCTCTGGGTTCGGTGGCATGTGCCCTGGAAGCCCGCGTGTATGTGCCATTCCTCTGAAATCATTGATCTGTCCAAGGAACCCTTAGAGAATCCAGCCTAATTCTTGGCTTCTTAGACAAAAGTAACAAATCCGAGAGAATTAAAAAAAAAATGGCCAGGTAAGAACTGGCAGAACCTGCATTCCCTGTAGAAGAATGTTTTCTTGCTCTCAAAGATGTAAGTGGAAGATTTGCCTCTGGTTGCTGAATCTATATTGTATCTTTCCTCAGACATGTAAATACAGCGGAAGATGACTTCAGTAATAAAGCAGTGTGAATGTTGTGATATTTGAAAGGTAGTTCACTTCTAAGTTACTGATTTGATCCTGTGCATAACAGCAATTACATGCTGAATTCATTCTATAATTACGGACTTTACAGCTCCTTTTCCCTCCAGGTTGTCTGTATATTGTCTCTTTTTTTTTCCGTGTTCAGACAGTTCTTCTCTTCCTCCCTGGTATTATGTGTTATTTGTGATTCTTCGTTTGGGCATTTGTAGGGTATTAGTGAGAGAAGTTCTGTTGCTCAGAGAATATTTGTTTAAACCAGTACAAATGTGATTGTTTTTCAAATGAGCGTGAAAACCTGAAAAAGCAGAGCAATGAAAGAGAAGTAGTAGGGCATTTCCAGGGTTTGAAGCTTTACCCAACTGACCGTAAAGGAAGAATGAAAGGATCTTGAATATCCTTAAATACTTATACATGTAGTCTGTAAATACTTATTTAATTTGATTGTTTTTCTCAGGAAAATTCTTATTATGCAGTATTAGAAATACTCTATTTTCTGGTCTGTAAAGTTTCTCTTAGCATTGATGAATAAAAAAATATTTTAATTTTATCTGTAAAATTAATTTTTTTGTACAAGAGATTTTGGTTACAGGCCATGTTGTTAGGCAGCAGTACGTTCCTCACTCTATGGAAGCAGGCTTTCTTGTAACTTTTAAACGTAGCACAGGAAACAGCTTGTTTATTTGACTTTGATACGGACACTGTGTCTTTTCATTATGAAGTGAGTCATCTACTGTTTTCAGCACTAAACAATTCTCCCTCCGTGTCCATTCTGCTTTCCTTTCAAATGAGTTAATCAATTAAGCTGTGAGAGTAATTAGATTGCTAGTTGAACCAAAGTATTTGTAATTTTGAGAGGGTGGAAAGGAAAGAAGGAAAAACAACTGTCAATCCAAGATAGAAATAACTGGATTTTTTCAGAGAACCAAAGAGAGGTGACCTGGAACGCTTCTTTAAAGCCCAGCCTGAATTTATGTTATGGCAAAACAAATGCAAATAGGTAGTGTCTAAGGGGGGAGTCGACAGAGAAGAAAAGCTTCACTTTCAGTTAATGTTCGTAAGTTTATGCACACAATGAAATCCTTTGCTTTATGAGTGAATTACTTCATAATTGCATTCCTGCCTTATATAAAGCATGATAATGCCAAAAGCCGTTAATAAAATATAAATAGTGAGTATAAAGTCATGGCACTCCACATTTTTTTCAGTAATTTTGATAAATTCTTCTATACATAGAAAGTATCATTTCAAATGATGCTTTGAAATGTTTGTTCAGAAAATATATTGTCGTGCATAGATACTTTGCATAAAGCTGTAAAAACACAGATGGTGAAAATGTTACCCTCTAATGGCACAGTAATGGAGTGCGATACACTGTGAGTCCTCTGCAGACCTGAGTCTGCATGAGGATAGCAGAAAGCTCAGAAGAACCAAACAGCCTCAGCAAGGAAGGATCAGATGGCGAGGTAGGACGGAGCTGAGCTGCTGGGTGGCAAACAGCCGCAGAGCCTGAATTTAATGTCATGTCTGCAGGGTTGCACACATGCTGCTATACTGCAATCCGTCTGGTGGTCCATTGATGTGAGATCTGCCCTGCCAGTTCGGAGGTGTGCTTGGACATAAATGTTTCAAGGCTTTGATCTTGCCAACACGAGAAAAGGCACGTGTGTCCTGAATGGTAGCGTGTTCATGAAGCAGCATCATCGCCTGGTGAGAAATTGCCTGGTCACAGAATCAGCTGTGTCTGAGAAAGGAATATTAGAAACTATTTTCATCAGCTTAAAGATAAATGTTGTGTTTTCCTGTTTTCTCTATACTTTTTTGATTTTTATCACATCAGTAGTGCTTTCGAACACCTCTGAGCTCTGAGTCCCTTTAGCTTTGAAGTATCTCCAAAAGGTTCACACAGCTCCATTTTAAGGGAGGGAAATATGGAGCACATGGAGGCTAAATACATTTGTACAAAATGTTTTTGCAACCTCAATACCTTTGGTCTTCTGAATCTTTTCTTTCTGTTTCTCATTTGGGTTCTGTGTTTCCCGATACTGTGACCCTGTTAGGGGAAAGGTCCTTTCAGACTAGCTGCCTTTTAATGGGATAATAAGTAAACTCGCATGTTTAAGGATGGGTATCATGGCAGGTAGTAGTTACCATCCTTGATTTATCTGTTTTGGGCTAGAACTTGATTTTGGGAGGTAGACACAGGTTTTTCCCCAAATGAATAGTAAGTCTGTGGATCTGTTGTTAATTTTTAGTAGTATTTTTATTTTTTCACAGAACTGTACATGAGAGAAAAAGGGATTCCCTTATTTTGCTGCTGCCTGTCAAGAGCTGATCCTGCAAAACTTTACAGAAGTATAATGTATCCCCTTAAAGTACCCTCAGGACCGTAATGTGGAGGAAAACTTGCTCATGCATTTTGTCTTTTCCAATTTCTTTTTAAACACACATTTTTTATAAAATCACTATGCTCGGTTAAAATTTACTTGCTAGGCTAGAATTGAAGATATGGTTCATGTTTTCCCTTTAAAAAGGGAAAAGAAAACATTAGGAGAAAAACATGTTGCAGATCTATAACATAAAAAGCATTATGTGGCATAAATAGTACAGTGTGTGTACCAACATTTTGATTGCAGAAGTGGTGTGCTACGTATTTTTCTTGGAAGTCCTTGCTTTTAAACTGACATATAGAATCAAATAAAAAATAAAATGAAGCATAGTCAGCTGTTTTGCAACAAATGTTTGGTTTATATACTGCAATATCCATATAGCAATGATATAGGTAATTTGCTGTCAGTGTTTCTTTTCTAATGGTTGTTCTTAGAAGATATAAAATGGTACATAAAATGTGAAGATAGATTCATTTTGATTTATCTCTCCCCCTCTTTTGTCTATTTTTTTCTTAAAATCTGTGTTTATAGAATACTACAAAGTATCATCTTCTAATTGACTCTGGCCTATAGCAGACTGCTTCTTTGTAGCATGTATGAATAATGGAAGTTCAAAAAAATTCTAGAAATTCAAAATAATTATATATTTGTTTCCACAGTTGGTAGAACACAGCCTTGAGTCCTGTGTGGTTTAGGAGAAGGGGATATGTACCTCTGGGTTCAACGTAGGCATCAGTGACAAAATATGTGTTCTGCAAATACTGAAAAAACATACGGACTTTCTTCCATTAATGGAAGTTCTCAGAACTCTTTGTAATGAAATCCAAAGGAAAAGGAAGAGGTTTGGGAGGGTCTGCAAGGTACCCACAGGGAAATGGAGCTTGAAGACTGAGCTACAGAGGAAGATAATTTCTGATATTTGTTTGAACATGACAACATTGGCCTGTCTGTTCTGCTTTCCATGTCAATCTCTTGGTGACTGTTTTTTATCCAGTTTCCTGAGGTCAAGGATAGAACCTGGATTTAGAGCCTATGTGCTGAAATGCATCAAAGTAGTACTACAGTTTGCCTTATTTCCTAACCAACTGTAAAGTCTGCTTCTTGTTTTGACTGGCTGTCCTTGAGTACTAACAGGAATGTGACTAAGCAGCACTGCCATTTAGCTTATTAGTTGTTCTCATATAATTGAGATCCAATTGGAAGGGAAATTAAAGACATGCTGTTTATATTTGGAAAGTGGTGTGAAGCTTTGGAGCAATTTTTTTCAGTTTGTTGCACTGAGCTTTGTCGTGAAGGGAAATGTCAGTTCTCTGACATCTGGTGCTATCTGCTAGATGCAAAGTTGTAAAGTCAACAATTTCAAAATGTTTTTAAAACTTTTCTGTCAGACTTTCTGGATCTTGCAAAGTGAGCTTTGGTTTTAGTGAAGGTTAAAATTGGATAAAAAGGTTTAATGTATTGTGTCAAGTCCTTGCTTGACAGGTCTTCCCTTAAACCAACCAGGATTAATAGGATTCAGAGTAACTTTATATCTTACAAGCAGGCATCCTTGGTTTAAAAAGTCACTTTTGCAGTTATGCTTTTATAGTTACTTTTCTGAAGGAAGTTTGAATTGTACTGGTTACATCATGTGATACTTTCATTCTTTTTGCAAACCAGGGAGACATACTACAGCTGTGTTAATATAAACATTATATAACTAGGCAAAATGCTACTTGGATTTTTATATTTCTAAATACGTTAGAAAATGTCATGAGTTATGTTTATTATTTTCCAGCTGGGGATTAACTTTTTGAGTCATACTGCTGAATCTGCATGAATATTAAATTCCGTTGTGGAGAGCAAAGGCAACCAGATATGATGCAATTGCGTTGCTGCTTCTCCACTTGTGTACTGCTGGCTGTAGAGGACAGAATTCCTTCATCATGCTAACCTGATGGACCTACAGGGAAGGAAAAAAAAAGTCTATCTTTGAATTGGTTTCTTGACTTTGAACTAATTATTGAACAGCATTAGTCAAATAAGAAGAAAATATGTGTCCTTTCTGTGCCTGCAGAGGAGGTCCTGCTCTCAGAAGTCAACTGAGCACTGCAGCAAGCTCTGGTTGCAGCTGCTGAGCTGGGGACTTGTGCCGGTTCAGTGTCACGACTTTCTCGCACCTAGGGAGCAAATACAGACTGTCTGCATGTTTTGCTTAAATGAAATCCATTATTAAACAGCTGATAGCGTATTAGTCCTTTTATCATTTATGATTTCAAGATGACTATGGAATAGTATTTTAATGGTATAGAAATAATAATTTATATTGACCTTGCTCCATTCTACCCCTATTCAGCTGGAGTTTAGAGTCTTGTTCTAGAAATCATCAGATGACTTTTTGGAAAGGCTCCAGAGGCCAGGACATGGTCTCCTCTTTGCCCTCTCTTTGCATGCAGTTGGCTTAATTTGCCTGCAGTCTTCTTAAATATTTTCTCAGAAGACATGGAAGAGCTCCCAGAATAGTGCAGGCTCTTTGGAGGAGCATCCACTTCGTACCCACTGACAGTGTGATGGTAACATATCTGTCACTATTGCTGCTCTACCACAAGTGTTTTAGTATAAAAGTGCATAAGAATCTCATACTTGGGGTTGGACTGAGATTCTCTGTCTTAGTCCAGGCCTATAAAGAAACCTCAGCCTCTCAGAACTTCAAAAAGTTGGGATATCATTTTATGTTGGTTTTAGTGATACAAGAAAGGAAGCATTTTTTTATTTCTGCATAACACTCCCAAATAATATAAGTAATATGGCTAGAAAAATCTTATTTTATGCAAGAGAATTTGTATATAATGTAGATTTTTTCTTATTATTTCCAATACAGGGATTCACGGCTGAGTTGCTTAAGCATTTATCTATGTACATGGGTGTTAATTGCTACTTGTGAGTTCAGATATCTTATTTTTTGTATGTCCAGTATTCAGAAGAGGTAACTTAAATGTTCTAGATGACGCTTCTCCAAGTATCAGAATCCATAAAATTATGTATCAAATTTCCTTTTTGTCCTGATTTACTTTATGTAAATCCAGAATCAAAACAGAGGTACTTTATGTTTAGCCAGCAAGTTGAACAGCAAATGAATGGGTTGACTTAGACGTGATAACTACTAAAGAGAAAGGAATCTCACAAGTTTGCTAGATAACATGTGAGAAAATAAGGCAGTTTTACAAAGTCTAGATGGAGCTACTTTTCCTAGATGGCAACATCTGCTTCCTGCTCTTTTGGGCATGAGATCCCATTGGATTTGGCATTTATTAGCTTTTCAAGGTGTGAGAGAAGAAAAACACAATTTTGAAGTATATCGAGAAGCAGATTAGGAAGCTGTATGTCTGTATTAAGTCAAGCATAGGATATATCGGATGAGGACATTGGTCTGTGAGCTCTGTTGTGCTGTCATTTGCTGCCCAGTCCTACTTACATGAGTAAGGAGTACTCCCTCTGAGTTTGGCTTGTGGTATTGGACCTCTAATAAATAAAATGTAGGACTCTCCTGAGAAAACATCCCGTGTGGAAGCCAAAGGAGTTGTCCAAGTTTGGGTGGGCTGCTGATGTCAGAGAGGAATGCGCCCAACGGTTGTGGGGTGAAGAGCAGATTCAGGGAACTGACTTGTGTTTGTGTTGGCTCAGTGCTCAGACATTCCTCCTCCTCCTCACAACGGTTCCCAGCTGTGCTCCTGCCAGTCTTACCAGCTTCCTTAGGAATGTTCCTATGGGCTCTCCTCGCTGCTCCCATAGATGTCCATGCAGAAATGCTTGATCAAATGCTGAATCAAGCAAGTACAGTCTCCTTTGATGCGTTCACTCTGTTCCGCTCAAGTTTATACTCAGAGGTGTTGACCTGCAAACTATAGATAGGACCCAAGATTACAGACAAGCATTTGAAATGGGGTAACTGGTTTGCTGGAATCTTGAGTGGTAATTTTCTCTCTTCATTAATTTTTTTTTTTTTTGCAATGTATCTTTGTGAAAATACGACCCTCTGCACTTGGAGAGACTGACCTTACCTCTCATTGCCCAATAAATCAGAGTACTCATAGCATCAGCTGTAAAATATCCCATTTCTTAGTTAAATAACTGTGTTACTTTAAAGGTTTTGGAACTGAGAGCCTTATAGTGTTTCATCTTTCTACCAAAAAAGTCTTCATGTGCTTTTAACATTAGCAATAGAGAGAGTTAATTTACTGTCCTCTGGCAGATTCTTGGCTTTGCAGAGTCAGGCTTTCTTCACACAGGAACTCAGGTTATAAAACCTTGGTGGCAGCAAGCCTATAAAGGAGAGCTCTGTGGGGCAAGAGCCCTGACGGCGTGTGTTTCACAAGGGCTGGTCTTTTAAAGCCTAGGTTGCTACTCCACAAAGTGGGGAGGCCAGCCACAACTTACTGGGCTGGTGTAGCTCTGAGGCATCCTCTTCCAGAAGCAGTCCTGCTGAGCTGTGCTGGGAGGCTAATGCCTCCACCCATGTAAAACTGTTGTTTCTGACAGTTGTGTTGCTGTTGGAGGTCTGTCCGCCTGTATCACCTCTGCAGGTGAATGAAACCCTCTGTGTCTCCATTGGCAAGAGGAGGGGTATCAGTGGCCTTTGTCACCATGGCTTAAATTTTCCTAGAAACCTCTAAACCCTCTGGTGTCAATAAATTGTGTTCTATTGCAGCTTAAAATGTGTGAATCCTCTTGATGAAACCGACATGAAGTATTCCTCATGCAGACTTTCATTTGGGAAGTGTGAAAAAATGAATGCCTTTCATAAAAATGTTCTGATCTATAGTGGCCTCTGTCCTTGAAAGAACCCATCCCTGGAACAGTCTTGGCGTACTTCGGTAGCTCAAATTCTGTATAAGTTTTTATTCCTTGCTCAAAACAGTCCCTGGTTTTGGAGGGTATTCTCTGGCTGGTTGCCATCCTCTGCTCAAGGTTCAGCAGAATTAGACACACGTACATCCTATGCAAAACACTAGAGGATTTCTAGGATGATAAATGTTATGTGCCTGAAAGTATTTACTTTGCAGTTGGGATGCATTGATGCTGTGAAGGTGTGATGATAAGAGATAATGTTGAAACAATTTCACTCATTTACATGCTCTCTTGGTGTATTTTTTTGATGTATAATTTTAAAATGTTCCATTTTCAGGTGACAATGGCCAGAATTGGGATAAATGAGAGTCGTTCAAAGGAGACCTGTGAAACAATACTTTTCGCTCTCCGAATGGCAACGTGGAATCAGATTTTAGATCCCTGGGTGTACATTCTTCTCCGGAAAGCTGTACTTAAAAATCTGTACAAGATCACGAGGGGATGTTGTGGCGTGCACATTATAAACTTACACATGTGGGAACTCAGCTCCATCAAGAATTCTTTGAAGGTTGCAGCAATATCTGAGTCACCAGTAAGTTCCAAACAAATAAACCTACAGCCACTCAGCTCTATGGGGCAATAAAGTTAAACACGGTGTATGAAGAGACGAGGGAGACAATGCTCATACATGGGCAATACCTTAAAATGAATTCCAAGGCTCAGTGGTTTGGCATTTGTTTTAAATCGTGAGTGGTTTGCTCTTGTTGCTTACCGGTTTGATATTGCTGCTCCAAAAGATGCACTTGAATGTTTTAATTCCCTTTAGACTATATCCCTTCCAAAACTGTTAGTAGAATGATAAATCTTCCTATATTTCTCCCTTCCAGGTACTAAAGTGAACAGGATTCCTTATAATACTCCCCACCAAATCCTTTGCCATAGCAGGCTTCTTAAGATCACATGCAAGTGCGAAACTGATCACCAAAGTGATATTTAATAGGGGTTGATTTTATATACCAGTGATACCACCAAATCCTTTGCAGAGTCACTACTTCCTAGGGCAAAGTCCACCATCCTTTGCATAAGGGCACTCTTGCTTCTAGGCATTGAATTTTCCAATTGGATATATAAAAGACATTTTGCCTGTGCCCAGCTTATTAAACGATCCAGTTTGCTTGGTTCATTGACTTGACCTCTTAATTATTTACTGTTCCATGAATTTTTGGGAGAGCTGCAAACTTCATCAGTGCAAGCATTCCTTTCAAATCACTGGCAAAACATGAGGTTCTCTGTGGAAACACAGAAACAGATCAGTTCAGCTTGCTTAGTTACATTTTCAGCTCTATCGGTGAGTTTTTAGTCCTTTCAACAAATTTTGTTTAAACTAACAAGCATAAAGCTGTGGTTAGTCTGTAAAAAGTAGGTTTTTTTTTCCCCCCAAAATGAAGGAACTTTCTTGAAGCGTTCCTCAAATGCATATACTGAAATGCTTATGAGGTACATCCGCTTCATTTGGAAAAGGTCATATTGGAACACAATTGGACGCATTTGGAAAAGCGTTCAGTGAAAAATGTGTGTGACCAAGTGGAGGGAACTGCACTGGGAGCATGGTTGTGTTTTTGAAAGCATGCTCAGTTTTTGCATGGTCTGTGTCTGAAGAGCTGAGAGCATTCAGTATATTTGAAGGTACCAGAAACTTTCCAGAACTTTACACAGGAGGCCCTTCACCTCTAATGCTGCTAAAAGAAGCTTTGTTTTTTGTGACTGTACTTGATTCAGAAGGAAAAATGAGAGTATCGGAGACTTGGTAGCAGAGGGATTGTTTTACGATAGAAATGTCTAATGTTATTTTTACCTACTTCAAATAACTGCATTAGTGAATTGTTGGTGTATTTGGACAAAAAGTAGTTAAAACCTGATTCACCAAGAAGACAGTCTGAGGGACCAAAACTATTCACCACCTACAAATTCATGTTGTATGTGAGAATAGTTAAAGTCAGAAAATAAAAAACCAAAAGATTTAAATATTTCAATTTTTTATTTTAAAAGCTATTTCCTTTTTGTTTTAAAAAGGTTGAAAAATAAATGGGTTAAATAACCCTATAATGAAATGAAATGGCTTTGTTTACCCTGAATAATTTCTGTGTGTGATTTATTTCCTCAGTCGTAGAGCTGACAAACCGTGGACAGATTTGATGCTGGTATAAGCTCTGCACTGTTGCTTTTGTGTGGGTTCTGCTGAAATCTGGAAATGTTCAGTCTGGCTTTTTCATTTCATAGAATGTGATGCCAGTGTATCTGTTGATATAAATTATTTGTTCTTTATGGAAGATAGTTGTTTTAGCAGCTGCAAAAAAATGTTGGTCCGTAAATTGTTGAGATATTTGATCGGTGAATGAAGCTCATCAATGTTTCATTTTGTTATGTGAATAAATGTGGTTTGTGTAGTTTATACTGGTTGACTTGTAAAACAAACAAACAAAAGTTTATATGTATATGTGATTTCTTATATTTTGTGTACTAATACATATTGAATGTAAATTGCAAAGCCTCATTAAAGTTATCAAACTGTATCTTGAGAGTTATGATATTTTCTCATAATAGATCTGAAGTTGTTAAAAATCATTCTTATGACAAAAACCCTCACACTGGATTCAAGCCAGCCACTGCCATTCACACGTGTGATAGCAGTTGTGAAGGTAAAGAGGAAGACTGGGAGAATTCAAATAGGGAGCGCCAGGGCTCATTTTCATGTGAGCAGCCTAGTGCAGTTGGTGGTCTAAGGCAGACAAGGTCAAGTTCTGATGATCCATGCCTATAAAATGCACATACACTATGAATCCTGAAAAAAGATGAGCTTTGCTGTTAATACTTTATTTTGTTGAGCGATGTGGTACCCTGAAGAGGCAGCTCAGGATACAGCCACCCAAGGATCCGTTACCACTGAAAGTGATTTGATTATCATTGCATTTCATCTCACAGAAGAGCCAGCAATGTGCTGTGTTGTATGATTAGCAAATTATATGTTTTATGGAATATGAGATTATAAAAAAAACAACAATGGGATAGCTTCACACTAGGATCTGAGTATTGCCCAGGCAGGGAGAAAAGGGCAGTCTGCTCAGCACTGTGCTGATGATCTCTTTAGAGGTTGGTTAACGATGTGAGCAGTCACGAGCTGCCTATTTACTGCTAGGCAGTAATTAGTGCCTCCAGAGCAGGCTGGAGCAGTAAGTGCTCTGGTAGGAAGAAAGTCAATCTTGTTTCTGACTAATGACTGAAGAAATCCTCAGGTGGGAGAATATTTTAATCTAATTGGGATTTTAGGCAATGGCAGACTATGTAAGGAAGCACATTATACAAAACTGAGGTCCTAGCCTGAGCTGAATCAACCTGCTGAAGCAAAGAATGTGTCAGTAACAAGTTGCTCATCACTGGGATTAGGCAAATGTCTGTAGTGGTTACCTAGATACAAAGATGGAGAACAAGGTTCAAGGTCTTGATCTGATTCTTGAAACAAAGTGTCCACCTTGTGTGTTTGTATGTAAGTATTATATTATATATAAGATATTAATATATAAGTATTTTTATTACTTTAGTCTGATGTGTTAGGAATTTTTTCAGGAGCAGCATATGTACCAGTTCTGTAGCCATGGTGATCCATTAGGACAAAGTGTTCGGACCTTTTAGATGTGCCTCATCTGCTGATATGCTCTTCCAAGATTTTACTGGTAAAACAGCACCCTTCTGATTAACTGCGTAGGCTGACGTGAGATTTAATGCTCAACACTTGTGTCCTGGGAAAAGTGCTGAAATCCCAAGGGGATTTATACCTGTCATGAAACCTTTTGTTGCTTTCTTAAAAATCTGGACACTTTTCACTTCAAACTTCTGTGATCTGTCAACATTAAAAATGGCAAAATTGTTCTTTGATTTCAGAAAAACAATGATTTTCAATTCAGTCTTGCTGCATTATATTGAGGAAAGTATTTACTCCTTGAACAGACAATGTTTTCCTGCTGAATGTGAGTTAGTTTTAATACTTACTAGGAAATCTTAAATACTAACAGTGTAATACTATTCCAAAGATGAAGTAAAAGAGGGGCTGTTTAATATTAGTAGTTGCATTTTGGGTTCTTGAGGTAAACCTGAGTTTACTACTTCGCGATGAGGAATAGCTGCAAGGAAGAAAACCAATTATGAGTTCCAGTACCCAATGGCCATCAGATAGTATGAGTGTGTATCTCAAATGGAAAATACTGCACATTAGTGCTATGTTAATTGGTTCAGTAACAACACGCTTTTTATTCTCATATAAATTACTTTTCAAAGGTGGGTTGTTCATTACCAGTGGATGCACCACCAGTGGACTGGCGATAAGAGGTATTTTGTGTCTCATGGTTTCTTGCCTTGGGCACTAGAGCTGGGTAAACAATGGGGAAAATATCACATTTGATTCTCTACATGGAACAACCACTATCACAGCTCACTTTCCTATGACCATTAGTACATCCAGTTAGATGCTTTGGAAGGGGACCTTTTTCTGTTGCAAATACAGCAATTCAGATTAAGGCAGTGATCCCCTCTACACCAAAATGTTTGCCAGGCTGCTGTTACCTCAGCTTCTTGGGCTGCTGGGGTGCTTTCGGAGCAAGCTGGCTGAACGACAGCTGGAGGGACAAGGTGTCTGGCCACGTGCTCCTGCTGCCTTTGCACTGGTTTTGGCACTTGAATGCACTGTGAGTTGACTGAGCTGGAAAAAAAAAGGCCAAAAAAACAATATAAATGAGTGCGGTAAAAGAAGGAATAATTGTTTACAGGCATCATGAATCCAATCGCTCAATGTTGCAGTGCCAGAAATTTTGCAAGGGCAAAGCAAAGTGAGTGTGGGAGGAAGTGGATCAGCAAAGGGAAAGGCTATGAGACCTCCCTCACTGAGAAGCTGTTAATTTTAATCAGCTGTTTTGTCAACCCCTGCTCTTGATGGGAGGAGATCAGGTTGGCAAGCAGGACCTACACATGCTTATCATTATAGCATTCTTAAATGATAATCACGGATTCATTAACTCCCTTTTTCTTCAGGCTTTTCCAAGCTTTCCTGGTTATTTAAACTAATTAGGTTACAATTAATTTCTTTTAGTGAGGGCTGAAAAGGGCAATGACTGTTGCGGGTTTTTCTCTATCATCTGTTATTTTTTCTTCCCTGGTAAGTAGTAATCCATACTTTTTCTTGTTTTATTTCATTTTAATAACATCTGGCAAATCAAAACATATTTGCAGTCTGACCCTTAGTGTAGCTGGTACTCTGCTTTTATGCAAATAGGTACAATATACATCTGCGACCTACAGTTCTTGGCTCAAGTAACTTAAACTTTATAGCTGAGTACGAATTCTTATTAGCAGTCTTCCCTTGCTGAGATCTGAGCTCGGGAGTGAGCAGAGAGGATCCAGCCCTAGTAGGGCAGCAGAACATAGATGTATTTTCAGCTCTGTTCTCCATGTTCCTGCCCATACCAAAAGAAAGGTCTTCCTCTTTCCATCTAACTTTTGTTTTAAAACTACTTTAATTATTTTAGGAGAGAAATACCATAGGAAAACAGTCCCATCCAGCTCTGTGGAAAAGTCTGATGACTTTTTAGAGGTTCAGTGTTTAGAAGGGGTAGGCAGTACAAGTGTGGAATACATCTGTTGGTGGAAAACCAGGGATCTGATCAGAGAACCTGAATATAGTGCAAAATCTAAAACATTAGGTCCTACTCACTACAATTTATTCATAAGAAAGAAGAAAACAAACAAACGTAATACTTGCTGCAAGTTACAGGAAGAATTAATAACACAAAAATACCAAATGTCTAGTCAACAATCACAGCTGTTTGCCATAAAGATCTGACCCTCCTTGTGTGGGGAAAAATGCTTCCTGTGAACATTTCAGCAACTCCAAATGATGATGCTCTAAGAACAAATCTATTTACCCCACTTGCCCCTTTTTTCTGCTGCCTCCTGTAAACATTATGATATGTGAAGTGATTGGACAATCATTAAATATTAAAAATATAATTTCAAATGCAATTTAAAAGATTGTTTATAATTAGTATAGGTTAAAGATTGACATAGATATCCTAAGGACTTTGTTTCTTAGCAACACATTCATGGAGTCTTTAATAAAAAAACAGTCCTGTGGCTGCAGGAATATAAATATGTATCTATCTAGCTGTTTAATTTTGGCACCATGGTTGCAAAATAAATACTTGCTACAGAAGTTTGCAAAGATAAACCCATTTCACTTTTTTAAAAAGGCTACTGCCAGTAGGTTAACAAGTTAACAATTTTTTGCCTCAAGTTTTTTTATCAGTAAAACATCGCTACCAAGTTGCTACCACTCACAGCAAAAGTGTGTGTGTGTGTATTTACTTTCTTCTGAAGTCAGCATAAGAAAAATGCTTTAAGTTCTGTTATCAATTATAAATTCAGCTGTTTGTAATCTGACACAATTTTTTCATTGGATTACATGTTTCAGGCCTATTTTTTTGCTTAAGACACTGAAGGCAGAGCTGTGTGCAAGTGAGGGCTCCAGCAGGAGAATTTAAAATAGTCCACGCCAAAGCAGCCTGGTGGCCTAGAGCGAAACTTTTGCAATGTCACTTGGACAAGCGACAAAGTCTAAATTACATTTCAGGATTCAAATTTTTGATTTTTATAATCCATGACGAACAGTGACTTCTAGTAATTTCTAGGGTGCTGTAATTTTCATCCATTAAGTTTTCCAGATACCTGAAATACCACGTGCTATGTGCAGCTCCTTCTTGTCTACATAACACTGTCACTAGAGGAAGATGAAGAAGGCAAAACTTTAATCCATGATTGCCTGAAGAAATTAAATCCTCGCTTCCTAAAATAGTAATTTGACATCTGTCATCTGTGGTGAAGATACACTGGTTTGCAAAAACCAGCGTGACTGACCCTCATTCCTCAACAGAAAACTGTGCTGAGCCCTGGGGTCCCATTATTGCTTAACTCATGACAACCAAGTCCCTTTGTGAGTATGGGACCTTGAACTTCATGCATTCATCTGGTATGTGGGTGATGTGATCTTTGTTGCTTTCCCTTTTCTTTCTCTGGTATTTTTCCACTGCAGTGGAGACAATATCTGAGGCCCTTTGCTATTTCATCTTGGCTGTTACCAGCCCCTCTGTGGTAGGCAAGATTTCTTTTTCCATGGCGATAAACTACAGGAAGCTGTACCACCACGTTTCAAAAGCACAAGGTGATACCCATCTTCAAAGCTTGCCTTGCTCTGAACAGGAGGTTGGACACGATGACCTCCAGCATTACTTCTAACCTAAATTATTTCATGTTTCTTGGACAAATTGTTGTCTATATATCTCAAATCAGGCTTGTCATCAGTACATCTTATTCTCTCATCTGTATTTGTGGCTGATGAAACAGGATTTCTAGTGGCTGGACTTAGTCTGTCAACAGATTTGTGCCTTCTGGTAAAGTCTGTGGTGAACTCTATATAACTTCTGGTGTCTGAAGTTCCTTGTAGTTACCCTTCTTCCAGCCCATGTTGCCTGCTGCTCTGGGAGATCAGCAGTGATCCCTTCTAATTTCAGCTTTAAACAGTCCAAACTGAATACCTTCTTTGATTGTACATTCTGGCTCTTAAGATTTAATAGAGCACATTAAATTTTCTTATTTATGGTTTTACGACATCAGCCAGAAGAGAAGGGGTGATTTTTAAGAGAAAATGTGGTGGCAATGTAAGATTTTATTAATTTGAAAATTTTTTACATCAATGTAAAATTTTAATGATGTAAAATAAAGTATCTCATTCTGATTTATCTCCTCCAAATGCACCTGCTTGTTATGTGATTCTCTGCAAATACATTTAACCAGAAGATAATTTTTATTGCTGTACTACAGTCGATAGAATGAGAAACTCACAGACTAATAGCACATGGAAGAGCAATGGTAAAAGCTTTTTGGGAAAAAGCTGGAATAAAAAAACCCAAACATTTTCTTCTTACTGAGAACTTTAGAAAATAACCATAAAAAAATTCCTCTGCCACTTTAGTTAAGAAGTCCGAGATGTCTGAATTTGACAAGATATAATTAACACCTTGCTATTTCAGTGATCCTCTGCCTCCTGCTTTTACACAACCATCACGCAAGGCCTCATGTTGTGCAAGTGGCAAGGAGACTTGGGAAACATAGAAAATTCCACAAGAAAAATGCACTCACTTTTAAAGTAAAATTATTTAATTAAAAAAATCAAAACTAAACTGTATAAGACAAATCACCACTTTTCACTGCCGTCTGTTTGAAGACTGCCAAATCAGTTTTATAGCTGCAGCTCAGGGGTATGCTTTGTGTGTCCCACCAGCATCTCCTCTGCACCTACTCTTTGGGTGAGCCTTCTATTGTGTGTGAATAGGAGCTAACGGCTGGAGGGCAGGGTAGTGGTTTGGGTGATTTAACCTTCAAAGCTGAATAAACTATTCTCATGTATGTAAGAAGTACTTGTATTTTTATACAGCCATATCAGTCTTTGTACCTATCTTTTCAGTAAACTTCTCTTCTAAGGAGCCATTAATCCACTTTAGTGAGAGACTATCATTCTAAGGCTGTGGTGTTTTATTGCTTCAGCACAACAGAACCAGTAAAGTGATTTTAAAAGGGTTTGCAAAGTTTAATATTAGATTTTATTTGGTATGCTTACTATGAGCCTGTTCCTCTTGAATTCACTGGCAGAGTTCACATTGACTTTGATGGAACAGTTTTCAGTTCTGGAAGATTTGACAGAGCTAGAGTAAATCATTCAATGCTCGAAGAAATACTGATATATTTTTAAATTACTTCCTTCTACCAAATAACTTGGAACTTGACACTAGTGAATCCCACAAAATATCACTCACGGCTTCATTTCACTCCCAAACAAATGTTCACATTTTGCCATGTTTGGCTGGTGTATTTCTGCTCACTTCAGTGTCTTCTTGGGAAATAGTTTATATGCTCTCAGTGATCTGAAACAAATGCACTAGATGATTTGCAAATATATATAGGAGAAATGGGTTTCTCCCCTGAACATTTGTAAACTTTATTTCAGATGTTTCTGCTTTGAAACAAAGGAAAAGCAATTGTCAAGTGAAAGTTAGCATCACTTGTATTTAAAAATTACTTTCCTTTTTAAAACACTTCAGGTCATCAAGCAGGAACTATGCTTTTTGCTGTAATTAAGCAGGGATGATTCTTCCAACTTTCATCCCTCTTCTTTACTAAGAATAATCCAAGTCACTGTAACTAAGTTAAGAGGGTGATATTTTGATAAAAGGAAATGAATTATTATAATACTGATAACCCAATAATGGAATATCACCTACCGCGTCAATAAACTATGTGCTCATTTTTGGTCAGCAGGTTGTGCTGTAAATAGTCCTGCTAGTGCTAAAATGTCAGTAGTTCATGAAAATGGACTCAGTTTAGGGTGGTAACGTGTAGGAAAATAACATTCTGAGTCAAAGCCTTGTTAAGGTTATATGTGAATGCCAGTGGCTCCTGCCAGTGTAGTAATTAGTGCTGCACAGTCATATATACTGCCATGTTTTGCTTAGTTCATTTCACTTTTCACTATGAAAATTAGGAATGCCACTTTAATTTCAGATCTGTGGAATGAATTACAGGGGGCTCAGCCCAGGGTGTATGTGACTATACAATGTCTAATTTTCATAGAAATACAGAACTACAGTAATTTTGCAGTGTAAATGTTCAGCAGTGAAATATAATAAAGCATTAATTTTAAACAGATTATTAGGTGTTGGTGATGCTATTCAAAGTTGTTATTTCCATGCATTTTATTTTCTTAGAAAAGGCTCAGATATAACTAAAATAAAATCACAAGAATGGTGTTAAGCTATTGTAAGTACATGTCTCTGATCTCAGTGTTAGTGTAAGGCTTGGATCTTGGATATGTTAATTGTAAGTGAGATCACAAAACATCTGGAAAAATCCTGGATGTCAAAACCAAGCCAGTATAACTTCATAAAAGGTAAAAATATCAAGTGTGATGTTGCCTGGTATACTTATTTTCAGGGAAACTATGCAAAGAACAGATGGGGAAAGTTACAGAGGTAGCTTTTGACAGAGTCCAGTACCATGGCCTGAATGGCTTAGTTCATATCTCCATATCTTAATCCATATCTCCAAACAAGAAAAAAACTTGGCTGGAGACAAGGAGAAGTATATAAAGTGGGTTAAATGATAACGTCATACACAGGTCAGCAGGATCCCAACCAGAAGAGTCACTCTTCGTGATCGTGCTCTCACCAGGAGACAAGACGATGTGGCAATGCTTCCCCGTCTGTTTGACCCTGCAGGTCGCTCCAGAGAGACCACAGATGAGTCCCACTTCTCCGCTCTTCCCATGTTCTTCTGGGTGATGCTCCTGTGTTGTGATGCTTCAGCAGCGTCAGCCACTGGCCTGTGGAAGCCCTGCGGAGGTGGGGATGTTGTTGAGCCCAGCTGCCGTGACATGCAGGCATCCCTGGGAGGCTGGGTGGAGTGTCCAAAAGCCCTGCAAGCCTCCAGCATCAGCAGATCTGCTACGCAATTTCCGAGGTAGGTGAAATCTCTTATTTGTGCTCTGGCCAGCACAAGAGAGGTTGGTCTGAAGCCAGGATGGTGAGATGGAACATGGATTCTTTTCTCTGTGAAAAAGGAGAAAAACATCAGTCCTGTAGTAGATTATTTTTGTAATAATAAAACATTTCATCTGAAATACAGTTTGGTGAGGACATGCTACCCAGAGGGCAACTCCAATAAGGCACTCTTCCAGGGACCCTTATTCCTTAGGGAGCTCTCACCAGAGAGCAATAACTAATTAAAATTTTTCCCTCTTACCTCAGGCTTTATTGACTATGTGCAGTCAGAGCAAGAAAATCTCTCAAATGAGGTTGCGTGGAAGGTAGATACAGCTTGCAGGAGCAGAACAGAAGTTCCTCATTTGCTTGAGACACTTGGTTTTCCTGCTCTGGGCAACTTAATAAAATCAACCAACGTAGTCAGTAAATCCATGCCAAGGGGTTCACCTGGTGTGTAACACTCTGAGAGAGGTGAGGACACAGAAGTAAAAAGTCTAAATAAATTCAAGGAACATTATCATTTTCTACAGAAAGTGGTATTGCTACTTTTGTGAATTGGAAGAGAAATCAAAGCAGGGCTGGGTGATTTTTGCTGGTATTTCTGATGCTATGTTCTACTAGCCAATATGTGAGAAGCTTTTTTTTTTTTTTTCATTTCATTTGATATGAAAGCAGGACTCATTTCTGAGGAGACACCAGGTTCAGGTTCTATAAATGACAATATAGTAACAGTGCCCCTTTAAATTCATATTTATGGTGCCTCCACTGAGACTGAATCAATTATTTTTATTCACATGATGTAATGGTTTAACCCTAGCCAGCAACGGAGCACTAAACAGCTACTCGATCTTTACCCCACCTCCCCCCCGGCCTCACTGGGTTGGGGGAGAGAACTGGAAGAGCAAAAGTGAAAAAAGTTGTGGGTTGAGATAAAGTAAATTTAATAGGTAAAGCAAAAGACGCACACACCAGCAAAGATCAGCAAGGAATTCATTCACTACTTCCCATCAACAGGCAGGTGTTCAGCCATCTCCAGGAAAGCAGGGCTCCATCATGCGTAACAGATACTTGGGAAGACAAAATCCGTAACTCCAAACTTGCCCTCCTTCCTTCTTCTTCCCCAGCTTTATATGTTGAGCATGGTGTCATATGGTATGGAATATCCCTTTGGTCAGCTGTTCCAGCTGTGTCCCCTCCCAACTTCTTGTGCACCCCCAGCCTGCTCACTGGTGGGGCGGCTTGAGAAGCAAAAAAGGCCTTGACTCTGTTGAAATACAAAAACATCCCTGTAGTATCAATGCTATTTTCAGCACAAATCCAAAACATAGGCTCATACGAGCTACTATGATGAAAATTAACTCTATCCCAGCCAAAACCAGAATACATGGAAAAATAGCTTAATCTGTAATTCTAGCCTGCTACAGAAGAAACTAGGAAAACAAACTAATAGAGAGATGACAAGCTGTCCCTAGCACTTTTATCAGCACTCTTATTGTCAACTGTCTTGCAATTTCCATTTTTCTTCTTTCCTCTGGTTTTTCTGCCTCTTTCTCCTTTCTGATTGTTTTGTATCTTCTATGTTGGTGGTGGGGATTTATGGTAGAAATAATCAGATTTTACACTGTTACTGTTCTGGTACGCTTTTATATCACAGCTCCTTACCCCAGCTGTCCATCTGTATTGCTTATCTTCAGGACAACAAAATACTCATCTATTCCACTGTTTTGTACATTAGCAGTTAGCAGCAAAATCAATGTAAAATGTCTTTCAAAATTACAAGTGATGCAAAAAGACTGAGTTCCAACCGAATAAACAAGCAGGGAAAAGCTCTCAGCTAAACGCATGTGGCAGAGGACTGAGTATAATGCAATGCACCATGTTCTTAATACTGCAAATTCAGAGCTGCTGTCCTCTCAGCCTGTATGCTGTGCAAATCAACAAGTATAAGGACAGGTGTTGTAACTGTCACCTTTTTGACAAAATTTCTGATTGGAGGGCAGAAGCTGAACAGAATTAACTCTCTGCTTGGGGGACATGAACAGCATCTGCAGCCCCCATCCCCTCATCATGAGCATCTGCTTGGCCAAGGGAATCAGAGCAGCTTTGCTGTGTCTTACCTGCTTTCTCTGCAAGGAACAAAAATGAGAACGTGAAGGTCACTTAGGACTGTGCTACTGAATTAATGACTTCTATGTGCTGTGCTTGCTGATTTTTTTTTTTCTCCTCCCCCATTTTAACAAACATTTCTTACTGCTTACAAAGAAAATGAGGAATGGTAGTGGTCTTTTTCTAAAAGTTGATTCTGCAGTGTCTTTTTTGCCATAACCTCTGCTAATCATTTAGAATGGCTTGTTCTGATTTGGGGATTAGTTATTCTTACTGTGAGCTGAGGTGAATGATTCCACTGCTACTAAACAGTGATGATTCATGTTGCAGTTTTTCACGAATGCCATGTGTCTGCTTGTTCTGCTCTAATGCCTCAAGTAAACATGACAGTTCAAAACCACATGGCCTGCCTAAGATAAAAATAGATGTGTGAGTAGGGTTAAAACAGAGATGCTCAATCAAGTCACTTGTGCTGAAGACGGTATGTTCGAGTTCTGCCATCAAGAGGAAAGGAGGGTTGGGGTGAATTCTTCAACTTGCATGAGAGAGATTCATCCTTACAGGGTGCGACTCCATTCCAGCTGTGGTTATGAGGAAAGTTTCTACTTATCTGGGGAAGATGAGTAAGTAACTCCCTCCCCCATTGCCTCAGATATATAAATTTATGCAAAACTTGTTCACTGTTAGCTAATGACTCCGTATGTGTGAGGCAATACGTGTGAGGCAACATGCCACTATTTAACAAACTATTTACCAAAACAATGTGGGGGTTGCAAGAAAAGTATTGTCACAGTGCACAAGCTCCACACTTTTCTGGCTGTTTCTTTGTGTGCCATTAAAACGTACATTTGCAGTTTGAAGCTCTGCCTCTTTGTTTGATTCTGCCCAGTTTTTTTTTTGGCTGGATAGAACTCAACATATTTATATTTAACATAACTTTTATATTTAAAAATTCCCTATAGCCATGAAGACTTGACAAATATTTATCAAAATCTTTGCAGCTACTCTGAATGTATTAATATATAAACAAAATCCCTGATGCATTAAAGGACTAACCTGACAAATGTCTGCTTGAGACATCACAACAAAATGTAAAAATAGCTACTTCATTCTTAAAAAATATCTCAAGGCTGTATTTAGCCCATCAGAAGGCTTTATTTGCTTTCACCCTACAAAGAAATGCAGATGCTGCCTTCAGTGTCAAAACTAGACATTGTTATGCGAACACCCAAAGCTTCCAGCCAGCTTTTCTCTAGACTGCATATCTTTCCAATTTATTCAAAACTCTTTGCGTGATAAACATAACTATCTTTTCTCCATCTAGTTAAAAGTGTTATAGTACTCTAAGCAGAAAGAAAAAGCTGAGATTGTGGAATGGTTAGAAAAAGCAAGACAGAATGAAGATTGTTTTTCGGCAGCCTTAAGAGAATTTGAAAAATAATGAAAATGAAGATTTTTATTGAAAACCAAAGTCTGGTTGTTTTTTAAATGTTAATAATGGAAATAAATTGCATTCAGTCATGAATGAGTAGTACATAATAAATTTCTGTGTTCATTAGAAGCTGAAAAAGTTTCATTTATTGGTCTTTTTAATGATCATATAACCTGTTCATTGCATCACTGTAGCACTCAGCGTAAAATGCCAAGTGCAGGACGTTCCCTAACTATCCATTTTGTTTTTTTCCTTGCGGGATCTTGGTATTCTCTGTAGATGCAGAATGAGACACAAAGTTCAGAAGGCACTACTGAAAATTCCTTTGAACTATTTCATTTTACTAACACCTAGTTCTCATTTACTTGTGTTATGTTTTAATAGAAAAAAATTTCCTGAAATAACTTGAAAGGTGTGATAAAGATTTATGTAAAGTGCAACTTCCCGTTACACTTCAGAAGTCAAAAATAGCTCAGATACAGTTTATTTTGTTTTTCCACTTATTATTTGGTGTGGAAATTCAAGTGCTGTCCTCTGTGTTGATGCCATGCCTTTTTTTTTTTTTTAATGTGCAAAGAAACAGGACTTTTGAGTCTCTTGACTGTTCAGGAATACATTTGGGCACTGAAGCTGTGGAGACATTTTTTAATGATGATCACCTCAGCATAATGTCATTATTCTTGCTGAGAAGATAAAAGGATCTGCTTTCAGTTATATGTTAGTAAACCCACTTACGCCAATCTACAGAAGTTTAATGGTACAGCAGTAAAAATAGACAGAGGTTCACATGGTTTTCATTTTTTAAATATGATTCAAGCTCAGCCACAAAAAGCCCTATGAACTTTTATAGCTGAAATGCAAATACCTCAGAGAATGAAAGGCTGTATTTTTAAGGCTCCGCAGGCCTGATAACTCCTTTGACATCCAACTTCCATCAAAGCAAGCTCACCTCCTTGTTGCCATTGCAAGCTGTAGCAATTGCGTGTTACACAGTAAGTTTCTTTGGTGAACAGAACAATATTTATTTCTCGTGCCTTGAAGGTAGAACTGTTGAAAATATTTCAGACCTGTATCTCCATTGCTTAAGTTGTGGTTTCTTGGGAGGGAGAGCTCAGTTTGTGTAACAGCAATTTATAAAAGTTCAGTCCAAATTGTGAAAACATTAAGGAGCTAGAAGAGGATCCCTTATCTGGATGTCTTTAGCAAAATGCTGCCTAACTGCTGCCAGTGTACATACACCTCAGCCACAGCTGTACTTTTTAAAGCAATGACTTATACTTTTTTTTATCTGCTTTGAAATAATTTGTTGAAGGCAAGAAATTACTTCATTTGAGCTGGTACAGTAAAGATATGTATGTAGATAGGTATTGATATGCTTTTAAATTGCAATTAAAACAAGGGAAACGATTAAATCTGCAGAGAGACTCAGTCTTGGATTTGATTCTGTTCTCACTGTGATGGAAATAAAAAACATTTAATGGAAAAAGAAAACCACTCCAAACAATTTAAGGATATGTCAACACTTCATGCTCCAGTGTGTAATGGAGTGATACCTTATGTAACTTCAAATACTGTTGCAGGAGTATCAGAAACAATCTCAGTGCAGCGTGGAGCTTCATAAGGCAGGCATGCGTGTTGTAATGGAATTCCAGAGATGGCCTTGCATTCATTCAGGAAATTGGCTCATAGTAAATGCACATGGTTCAAATGAACATGAAAGGCATAAGTATGCAGTGAAATTTGCCAATTCGGTTCTATATTCTACTGGAGGAATTAAAATGCTAGAGTTATATGTAATCACACATCAAAGTCGTACCATATAAATGATACAAAATCATATTACTTAGTAGTAGATTTAATAATTGCAAGAGAGATAAAATTTGCTTGCAAGTCCTTTTCATGTAATCTAATACAGACCTCTTGTTAGACTGTGTAGGGCAGAAATTTAGATCATGTTCCTAGCTCAAAGGGCTGAAGAAACCTGCCTGGTTTTGGTATTGGTTTGCTATGAATTTGAAACAGTAGTATAATGTTGAATGCCCAATCTGGAAGGAAAAAGCAGGCAGAAGTACAGATTATAAAACAGTGGCATCTAGGCTTGCTGAGCAGATACATGTATTTTGTCTTGAAATCAGGCAGGAAATAGGACACTGTGGGACAGGTCCGCACAACTGAATCTGGGGATCCATAGCATCTGAGGCAGACCTCAAGACGGCCAGGTAGGGTAATAGTCTGGTGCCAAGAGCAGCTGCTGCATGGATCAGATTCATACAATGCACTCTCAGTCCTGAAATAACTTTGTGGCCCAAGTGTAATGTTTGTAGTCTCCTATCCCATCCCTTTCCTGCTCCCTGTATGGCAGAGGAGGGTACGTGAGTTGCACAATGGCTGGACCCTTTTCTCTTCTAATGAATTCTGTGTCCTTGCATCCTCACGATGTTCATTTTCTATATCCATGTTTGCAAAGATGTGGCAGCCCTGTCTATAGGACCATCTGTGAGAGTCCATGAGAACTCAAAGTACGACCGGTTGCATTTGCTGAGGTTTGAAACATTAACCTTTTGCTTGAAAAAGTCATGTTGGATGGCTTCCTGAAGGGAGTCTTTTTGGAAAAAATTCAACTGAAGCAGTTCAGCTGTCTGTGGAGATGGGACTGGGGAATGATATGTTATTTGGCTCACAGCCGGTGGGAAAAATAGCTAAGGATTGTTTTGTAGTACATATGTAGATGCAGTGTAAACTTTGGCTGCAAAGGGAACACTAATTTAGGCATTTTCTAACTTTTGAGTGCTTGACTTTCAAACCTTTGTGTCTTTAATGGGGATTTTTATTAGTTGTGTATGAGATATAGAATCTTGCCTTCATAAAAAGCTTGGTTAATATGAAATACCATCAGAAATAAATTGAGAAGGCACTCACCAGCCAGAAAGTAGATTGTTTTTCTTTGATCTGTATCCATTCTGAATTTCTCTGGAATTGCAACACATTGATGCCTTTGAAGAAGGGAACAGTATATGAAGCTCCTGTGAAAGGGATGGATTGTGGGAGAAAGCCATAACTTGATTTGCTTTCACATAAGATACCACTAGTCTTGTAACTGCTAACAATAAACTAATCCTATCTGTTTAACTATTTGTATATGTTCATATTTTTATTACAGAAATATATGCTTGCTTGGGATCACACACCAAGTAATAGTAACACATATGCAATGTGAAAACATAACAGCCATATTGAAATAGTGGAGTCAAATTACTTAAACATTATTTTTCTGCTAGGAGTATGTCTGTACATGAACAGATGTGTACACACACATATTTATGTATAACACAGCATAAAGGTTTTAATTTATAAGATTTGAAGAAAGCTCCAAACCTTGTACTTCCCTTGGCATTATTGAAATGAGTTGTATATTACGAGAAGGAACAAATTCTATGTGCAACAACTAATTACGTGAAAATATTCTGTGTAAATAAAATACATCTATTCAATATAAAAGTAACAATGGTAATTTTATTGGTGTAGAGGGAATAACAAACCATTCCCATCCTCTGTAAAAAGGATCATTATTTTAGCCTGACATATTATTATCCTCATCTGAAATACTTTTATTACTTATGTCGTAAGTTCATCTTGGAAGGTTGTTTTAACTGTGCACTGATTTCAATTGACCTAATTCATCATTTAATTGTATGCAATATTGACCGTCATATTGCTCAGCTATAATTAGGAAATTACGTGGGAAAACGGGATACTTTACACTTGTTACTACCACTCTAAGATCATTTCCCATAGTGTTGCAAGGCACTAAAGTGTTCTAAGTCCATTTAAAAACACAGGAAAACACGACAACATGTTTATTCTTCCCTGCACTCTGATCTTTGTTATTGTTCTTTCTGAAGAAAGTTGTTTGTTTTCCATTTTGCTGTTTGCTATCAGAAAACAAACAAACAAACCACCTTAAAATGCTGCAGCTGAAAACACTAAGCCGTTGTCCTACTGGAATTTTGATTTGTTTTGAATCATTGCATCTAATTGTGTAATTCCTTCAGATAAATGTTCTTTCACAGGTAAGTCCGTATAGAAATAACTTGCACCAGGAGCTGGGTTTGAATGTGTGTTGCCTATTTTTGACATAGAAGGCATCATGATTTCAACTGGGTTTTCCCTGAATACAATTTTATTTAAATTATTCTTTTTTTCTTTTTTTTTTTTTTTTTGTCTTTCTGAGTCAGTATTTTCTAATTTGATAAATTTCTAGCTACCTGTAATCGGATGGCACTGGTTTGCCACTGAAGTTGTGACAGGTGGTTTCAGACAATAGGACCAACTAGCAGGGAACTGGTGTGTCCAGCTCTCCTGAAGGATCTTGAAGGGAGTTTGTCTGCCAAGGTCAGAGCTTGTACTCAGCTCATCCCTCCTTTAAGCACAGGTGCTTTCCACAGTAGGAAGAAGAGAAAAGGGACTTTTCTTCTGCCAAGCCGCTCTTTAGAAGATCAGTGCTGCCATCTTTACCCAGTCTTTTGAGCAGTTACTCTTCTGAAATGCAGTGGGAGAAAAGACGGAGCTACCTTCAAGCTAGGCAGTATTTAGTATATTAGACTGTAATTGTTAAATTGTTGAGAGCTTTCTTTCAGAAATGGAGGACCTAGAATTAATTCTGTGCTTTATTTGAGAGGGTCCCAACTTTATTCTTCCACCTTCCTGAGGAGCATGCATATCAACCAGGAAAAATGTTTGGGTCTGCTCAGGCAGAGAAGAGAATGAGGTGAGTTTCCCTCACCTTAGTTTAAGGCAGCACTGTGGAGGTGTTTGTGTAATAGAATATGGGCTAAGTGAAGAAGCAGCTCTTCCTTCAAGTTGTATCAAGAGAGTTGAAGCAGCCACTAATACTTGCATGGTGTTTGATCCTGTATCTCTGTATTGTGCGTACTGTAAAACCGCATAGGGGATCAGAGAGGTACAGGGGTAGAAAAATGCCTGAGCTTTGAAACTTCATCGGCTTCACCCATCAGCTGGAGGCCAAAGAGATTTTTCTGCCAAAGCTGAGATGCTGCTGGGTGTCCTTGGAGTAATGAGCTGCTTGTGAAGTGAAGGGGTTTTCAGGATTGCAACACTGGATTTGTATGTCTGAAATCCATTTTTGGATGTCTACATAGTCTTTCAGGAGACTCCTGAAAATCTTTGCCTCTCTTTAAGGACAAACATGACAATTTCTGAGAGCAGACAGATGTGGTTCTTGGCCAGCATTGCACCCTGCTAACAACAGAAAGCAGATGTGTATAAAACTACTGGCAAATACCACTCTATTTCCTATCTGCACCATTAAGTTCATGGGCCATACTGATGCTACACAGGCCAGTATTTAGTCTCTGCCCATAGGGCAGAGTAAAATGCTTCTCAAAATTATGCAAGTACTCTGCAGAGAGCCTATGTGTTGGGTTTCCTTCCTGTCCTGCTCCAATAATGTGATCCCTGCTCCTATACTGTTTACCATGTGGAGAAGAGCTTTAAAACTAAGTGGCTGCTCTTCTTTCCCTCTGCATGTATGTGGGGCATTTGGGGCTTGATATATAATCAAGATCACCAGGCAGGACACTTTGCATCAGACATTTTTGCTTAGATGATGAGCTATGTAAGTTTTATTAGCATAACACTGAAAAATGTATTACTTCATGTTGTGACTGAAATTGGTTTATGCTCATAAGGTTATAGAATTATTAATGATTTTCAATAGTACTTTTATTAGAATTTCTAAAATTATAAGACTCAATCAGTTATTTAAGGGATTTATTAACAGATTTATTAACACATTTTAAAGTTCTTATGGCTGACTGAGAAAGTGGGGGTGGAATTCCTATGAGCTAGACATTAACTGAGCCATCTTAGTAATGGACTTGTCATGCTAATAATTTCTTTTCTTTCATCAGTGTCAGAACTTTGTTTATGAAAACTAAAGGATTTTGTCTAAAGACATGAGGAAGCACAGAAAAAAATTACTTAGTGCATACATTTACAAGAGATGGTATTTTTTGGTTGATCTTTTTTACTTACTATATATTTGTTATAGCTTTCATCCACTAATGGCTTACACTATTTTCCCTTTCAAATTCTACATTGCAAGACTATCACAACTGGATTATCTCTGTAGATTTATTTTACCTAGATGGGAATAATTTTGCTATGTCTGTTTGCTTTGGGTTTTTGTCTTTTGGGCTTTTTTGTTGTTTTGTATTCCAGCTTCCAGGAGATTGTACAGATGAAAAAAACCACCCCAAAACCAAAACAATTGAGTGTAATTTTCTTTCCCATCTGCATTTACAAGCCCGGCAGGAAGAAGTTCATAGCTGAACAGATGGAGTCGGTACAAACTAATCACTACATCTGTTAGATTTTGAAATTATGACAGGGTGCTTAAAGCCCAGCTCTCTGAAAGGAAGACACAAGGGCTTATGAAGCCAGAGCCCAATGGATAACTGAAGAGAGGGGGTAGATACTTGTTACCCCTGAAGAAAGATGGAATCATGAATCGCAGCTCTTGTGGGGCCATCAGTTCATCTTGTTCGTTTTGGTTCAGTGGGAAAATTCCTCATGTCAAGAGGAGCAGCCAAAGTCTGCCTGGGTGATGCCAGGAACAGCTGGAGATGTGCTCTGCGTCTCAGATATTTAAAAAGAGAAAATCAGCTTCTTTTTCCGAAGTCCTGAAAGGGTCTTGAGTAGAACAAGAAAACAAGCTGTTGGTCATACTTTCCATCCGATCCACAGGTTTAATGTGTAAAACAGGAAAATCCCTCTTCATGAAATTATCCTCAAATGTGCCTTGAGCACATCATATAATTTTTGGGATGACTGAAAAATTCTGAATTAAATAAAACCATTCAACCACATGTTTATGTAAAACAAAACAGAAAAAAATATTTAGGCCTGGTTAATGATCCAGAATATTTTACTGGACACTGTGTCAACAAATCAAAAGAAGGGAGGTTTGGAAGCTTGACATAATATGTAAACAGAGCTGTACCAGGGCAGCTGTAAGGAAATATTTTCTTCTTCCTTTTTGAAAGAGAATGGGAAAATCTAACGTGAAATTGCTTTGACCTAATTTTATTTTGGGATTCTTTTGAATAGTCTGGAAACTATGTATCCAATATAATGTCTTTGTGTAGTATCTGTATAATAGTGTTCCTGACAAATACAAAATAGGTAGGGTGTGGGTAGTCATGTAATATCTAAAACTTTGCTGACTGTGTACTTCTTGACATTTCAGAGGATAATTCCAGTCACAGTATTATGGATTAAATTTGGGAAATATCACGTGCCTTCTCTTATTTTTGTCTCTCTCTCTAATTTCTTGAATGTGTATATTCTATCTGGTATGTGAAGTACAGATGTGTTGATCCAAAAGCTAGGTATTTGGAAATGCTCTGCAGCTGAATTTCAATGTAATCTCTATAATAATTTGTGAAATGAAGTATAAAAGCTTCCTCTTTGAAGCATATTCAGGCATCCCCTAAGAATTGCACACGCAACAACACATAGACACTTTATCGTTTGGAAGATACCTGCTTGATTTTGTTTACAAGCTAGGTGAACTCACATTTTAAAAAGTGAGTTTGAAAGTCAAGCAATATATTAGTAGGTGTATTAGAAAATATTGGGCCAATGTGGTCCATTACATTGCTCTGTCAGTGTACACATAATGCTGTACAAATAGCTTTTTGATTTCCTAACTTATTAAGTATCTATAAATGAGTAACTTTAATTGTTGATGTTCTTAAACAGTTTTATCGTGGATTTTTAACATAAGATTGTAAGGAAAGAGAAGAGGGAGAATAAGTTTGAATTTTTTATTAGCAAAGAAAAGACAATAAAAACTGTGATTAAAATTAATTCTACCTTAAACCCAATACTTTCTAATGATTAAATTTCACATATAGTAACTTTAATTCATTTAAGGACAATGAAGAACCAGAATGAAAAGTAAATATGAAAGAAAGTAAAGAATTATGATCTCTGTGGATTCCTGTATAATTCGTGTGGTATGGGGGTCTGACATTTCTGGATATTGGCAATAGGAGTTATGAAAGATCATGTAGTGTTGCTGACTTTCAAGAGTTTTTCCTCTTCTAAGGATAACAAAGTCCATAGGTAGGAAAGATCTGCAATACATGTTTGTAAAGCCAATAGTTCACCCCATTCTATGCAAAGACATCACGTTTTCTAGTTTGAAGAATACGAAACATATGGCCAAGTATTTCACTTGGAATTCCTGAGTGTACTTTTACCCTTCTAAACCATTCTTGACTGTAAAGAAGCTCCATGGCATTTGAAGGAATAGTTTCAGAATTCTGTTTCTTTTTTCAAGTGGTATTTATTTTCCTTGCAGATGTTATGAGTAAAAATTCTTCATAGAAGTAAATGTTTTAAAAGATTAGTATATTTTCCTCTTTTGCACCTTTTCTAATGAGGGACATGGGTCGATAGTGTTCAGTGGAAACTCAGAAACAGTATGCACTTGCACTCTGTTTTAGTGCTTTTGCTAGTGTGTGTGTTCTCCTGCCATAGCCAGCCCCACAGCTCCCCACCAGCAGTTCTTTAAAGAAGCAGTTCCTCACATCTTTATTTTCTAGGTATGCATAATGCTAGCAACAGTTAAAGGCGCCATTTCAAATTCTTACAAGCACTGCATTATCTAAATTACCAGTTAATGTACTGTTATGGTCTGTGATGCATTGCCTGGTGGGAGGAAATGTGGCGTTCCTAAAACAGCCTCAGCTGTCAGGAGAAGATATATCTACTAGTTTTTCTGCTCACTTGTTTAAGTATGCTGTATGTTTGTTCTCATTTGAGATCACCACCTCCAAATCAGTATCCATTCCTGCCTTCTTTCTCATTTCTGGGAATAAAACTAAAATTGAGCTGCTTGTGTCTATCTGTTCCTTATGCTACTAACTGCGTTGACAGTGTTTGCTATTGTATATTCACTCCAGTATTATTAGCTTAAAGTGCAGACCCTCATCATTTGGATTTTATTTTTGCATTCCTTTTCCTCTGTATTTGCATTTTCTCACTAATGTGACCAGACTTCTCAAACAGTGCATTCCTGTTTTAAGTTTTCAGTTAAGTAAGACTTTAGCCAATGACATTGTTTGCTTTAGGACAAAGCTTTATAGTTTTTGCAGTTTGTAAAGCTGTGTGCTTTAGCACATTAATAAAGATGGTTCAATTAATTCTTCCAAAGAACTGGAGTAACACTCCAGTAACACTGGAGTAACATACTTAGCTGAAAACTGCTTAAATTCATGCTGCTACATGATGATGTGCTATCAGATCAGGCAAGTACTTTGTTGTAATGTCTTCCAGGTTTTAATCTTTTTTTAACTGAGTCTTTAAAGTGATCTAAAAAACCCTTCTGCTAGAATGAATCAGTGGACAACTTAATTGTTTATATTTATTATGCAGGAACAGTATTATGAATTCCAGATAACCAGAGGTGGTAGAAATATGCAAAGGTCAGCCATAATATGGAATTTTTTGGCACTTTGGAATATTCCTTTGGCTTGGGCATTTGAGTTCACTTAATGTGACGCCAAAAATATATGCCTTTAAATTTAAATTTTGTACTGCCTTTCAGATGTAGTCCATTTATACCCTGCTGTACTATTATTCACTAGTTCTCTGAAAAATTGTTTGGAGTTATTGTTACTCTTGTTATCCTTTCTGTTTACGCTGTGAAAAATCTGTTGATATTCCCAAATTCTTGCAAAGCGATAGAATCCTTTGAAGTTTTTGCATCTTTCCCAAATACAGGGTTTTGTTTAGTGATATTTTATCCTTCTGTTTGGTTTTACAGTCTTGAAGATTGAAGTTCACATTTCTGTCTTTATCTCCCACATTATTTTAAATTTTTTCTTGTCCTTGGTGTCGGGATACCATTCAGCCTCCAATCTCAACTAACTTTTGCTTGCCAACAAGTAATTCCGAAGTTCTCTAGTCCTTTTGAACATCCTACTGTAGACCCAAACTGTAATACAGTCTGAAAGAGCTTGGCTTGACACAGATTGACTCTTTACTTTTAGAACAGTAGCAGACTCTACTTCATTTTTATAATTTGTCAAAAAGTTTCTTGTGTAATTTTGAGTGCGGTAGGTGTCATATGTCAGTATATAGTACTGTAGCTACTTGGCTGTCTAAGCAGACCAAGGTCTACTGAAAACTGTTTCAGAACTAGAAATATCCAGAACTAAAACTACCTTCTGCTTGTCTTCCTTCCTGCTTGCTCCCATTACTTGCTGCTACAATCTCTGCTTTTGCTGTCCCAGTATTTCCTGGTACATTAATGCTGCTGGGCCTGATTAGCTTGCTTTTGCCTACTGCGATATGTTTTTGCATAGTCTCACACTGGTCTGATGGAGGTTTACTTCAGAGGGTCTTTAAGTTCCTCTGTCACTTGAACAACAGAGTCTTTTTCGTATCTGATCCTGGCTGCCTCATGCCACTTTCTCCTATCAAATTTTATTTAGTAAGTTCTCTGAACAAAGAAGCTGAACATCTGGCTCATCCCTTTAGCAAGATGACATATGCTATTCTCAAATCTGCTGAATGGTGCCTGATGTAGAGACAGTCTTTTGATTATATTAATTTGCCAATGTTTATCTAAATAAATTATAATGGCGTTCTGCAGGAAAAGATAGCTTTCAATTTCCCTTCTCACAGAAGCTTTCTGTAAAATAATTAAATAAAATATTGCATTCTAGTTGCAATCTCTGATAACTAATGCATACTGTATGGCAATTTGATCAGGTGGATCACAAGCTGTCCTTTATGAATAAATAAGCAGTGAAAACTGCAAGAAACTAGGTACCCTCTTTTGCCGTGTTTGCTCGGGTCATGACAAGATGAGATCCAATTGCCTGGTGATCTAGCAGGGACATAAGGTAGAATTTTGTCCTATCTCTCTTTTCAAATCAGTTGCATTTAAGAAGTGAACTTAAAACTTCCCTCTCACTTCATTGAACTTCTGCTAGTCCATGAACTACCCTTTATTATTGCTGTTTCAGTCTTCTGCTGCTTTCTTCTTCTGTTTTGTTTTCTGTCTGTGATTTTGTTGTTGTCCAGAGTGAAGCTAGGGTGATGTGGGTTGACAGATAAAGAGAAAACTTGGCCTTTAAGCTACTAATTTATACCAACCTCAATGTCTGTGTGTGATCCATGCAAAAAAGACCAAATGTTCCCCCCAGTAAGCCATCCTCAGCACAAAAAATCTGCTGTTGAGAAAAGGCGTATAATGGAACTAGGGGAGGTCATCAGACACATCTGTGAAAGTGTTTACATGAAAAAATAAATTAGGAAAAGCATAACAAGGCAAGCCCAACAGGAAATTTCTGAGTCTGTATTTACTTGTTTCCTTCTGAGGTTAGCGGAGAAAGATGGTCTCTAATAGCAATGGCAAAGGCATAAAACTCAAATTACAAATTTGTACCATATGTTTTCTAATGCATGAATGCAACACTTTAACACATTTAGGTGTGGAGGTTTTACTGCTTAATACTGGAAGGCTGTCATGGAGATCATCAGGTTTCTAGCAAATCTGAATCTCGAGGGTGTGATCAGCAAACTGATGAGTGGAACGCAGGTGTTTGGAACAATTGCCCTTTTCTTGCTTTGTTATAGTGATAGGTTTTGTGCAAGTTTTGTGCAAGTACTATCATAGATTTCTCTTGAGAGCTTCACTATGCCAAGAGTTCCACTCTGTGCCTTTTCTCATGCTTGGTGTGCAATGCAAATTTCACATGCTTGGTGTGGCTGGTTCAGTAAGTAAATTTGCTCCTCTTTGTAAATTAAAACTGTGTAATATTTCTTCCAATCAGCTGTAAAAATACTATCCTCCCTCTTCCTATCCACAGCTAGCACCTCTCTTGTTTTCACTGAGGACCAGAATGAAATGAAAGCGCAGTGATAAAAATGTCAAGACAAACTTTTTTTTTTCTCTCTGTTTAACTTCATCTCGTCTCTTATTATTTCCTTTCTCCTCTTTCATATTGTTCTCTCTTTCACCTCTTCCCTGCTTCATTTTTGTTTCCCCTTCTTAGGTGTTATTTAGGTCTATTTACAGTAGAAGGCATGAAGGTGTTGTCTTTGAGGACCAAAGGACAGCCACAGAAGGAGGAGGAAAAAGATGCAATAAATACTTATAGATAAAATTATTGTATAAATAATTAAATATAAATAATTTTAAAATTTTTCACTTTTCATATTATTTGCCTCAGGATCAGGGTAGGAAAAAAAAAGTAGTATATATTACATAGGTATAGAAGATAGAGTGGGCTTTCAGTAGTTTGATACCATATTTCTCTTTAATACATTTACTCACTGGTCAGATACTGTCTTCCTCCTAGGTTGACAGTCAGTTCTCTCCCTCTCTCTGATTCAAGTTCACTCATTTCCCTGGGTATTAGTGTGCAGTCTAAGTCTTGGGGTCTTAGTGGGGTCTTTCCCTAGGTTTTAGTGTTCACAACAGATTACCTTTTTCTTTAGTTGTATGTGGCTTTCATTTCTTCATGCTATTTGGGCATAATTCCTGTGCATTATGTCTTATAATTGAGAGAATCATAGAATGGTTTGGGTTGGAAGGGATCTTAAAGATCATCATCGAGTTCCAACCACCCTGCCATGGGCAGGGACACCTCCCACTAGACCAGGTTGCTCAAAGCCCCATCCAGCCTGATCTTGAACACTTCCAGGGATGGGGCATCCACAACTTCTCTGGGCAACCTGTTCCAGTGTCTCGCCACCCTCACAGTGAAGAATTTCTTCCTAATATCTAATCTAAATCTTCCCTCTTTCAGTTTAAAACCGTTACCCTTGTCCTATTGCTGCACTCCCTGATAAGAATCCCTCCCCATCTCTCCTGTAGGCCCCCTTTAGATGCTGGAAGGCTGTGATAAGGTCACCCCGGAGCCTTCTCTTCTCTAGGCTGAACAATCCCAACTCTCTTAGCCTGTCTTCATAGGAGAGGTGCTGGAGACCTCTGATCATCTTCATGGCCCTAATTAATAATATGTTAACTATAATTAATTAGTTACTGTGTATTTTTTATTTCTAATAGACATGATGAATAGTTACAGTGTTTATGGTAATGCTGCAATCAATAATATGGGGCAACTTGGTGCTGCACCAGACGATGTCCTGAAACAATGCAAACACCTATTCCTTCTAATTATGAAAAAAGCATGAGTTCTTGTTTCTTTTTTAATCTTTGGTTTCAATGCTCTGGCCTGGCAGTGATTCAATATGTTAGAGTAGGTACTTCTAAAATGAGTGAAAGTTTCTTCAAAACGTCTTCAAGAACATGGAATGATCTTTTCTCTTTGCTATGAATTAAAAAGAATTGGAAGAAATTCAGGATTTCATAGACAAAAAAAAGTGTTTGGAGAAAATTTCCAGGACTGTTAGCAGTCTACTTGAACTGGCAATAAGGTAAGTAGGGAGCAAACATAAAGAACAGTCTAGGGTGTTCTGGTATCTAACTGTTGTACTAATGAAAATCAAGATAAAATATGAGGAGAAAACTATTAATTGCTGAGGATCAGAGGAGATCAAAGGATGCAATATAAATATAATAGTGTGTTTTCACCTTGCCAGCTCTTTCTGTCCTTACCAATTATGAGTTTAGGCTAGAGAAGAAAGCTGTGTCAAGTCTGTGGTGGGAAGGCAAGGATTGAGAGAGCCCTGGTGCTCTGGCTTCTGTGGTGGCTGTCTGCTGACTGATGTCGGGAGGTGGATGAAGCAAAAGAGTTAGAAGTAAGCACAGGGTTTATTTGGAATTGAAGAATGTCTCTTCTCAGCCCTGGTGCTTGTACTATCGTTTGAGTATATCTTGCTTACTTAGAACCAAAGGAACAGCCTATTTCTCACACACAAATCCCTGTACATATAATCTCAAACTGAACAGAAATTAAATGGTTTCTCTTGTTCCTGAGAGTCTCTGACAAACACTATGTGTTAACACAATAAGTCATATCCGATGCCCACTTAAAAATAGTGAATAGTGAATCATTTCAGAAAGGACATTCAGCTGGAGGATACCATTTTTCACTTTTTATATTCTTCTCCTCAGGGTCAGAACAGGAGAAAAAATTAGTGGTTTCAAATAATTTTGTAAAAAATATTAATTTATTAATAAAATAACAGTTTCAGTAGCTGACAGTTTTTTTCTATGACGTATTGGGAAGCAAATTCCTATATATTGCATAACATTGATTTAAGACCATTTATACAGGAGGAAAATTATTAGAGTTTCAAGAAGGATTCAAAAGACTCACAGGAAAGAAACTAGGCTCATTTACTGAATTCTATGCTTTATTACTGACTTGAGAATTGGAAGACAGCATTTATTACGTCTGGGACACATCCATCCTGTCAATGAATTCAGATAATGAGGTTCACACATCTCATCTCTGAAAGAACTAAGTGGATGCAGATTAGAATAGGCTTTCTGGTACTTCAGACTATATTCAGGAAGCCTGTGTTATACAGCCTTACATACATGCTTTAAATGGCTGTAAAAAACCCACTTTTTTTGTATTATTCATTGACTGGAAATTCATCTCATGGAAGTGGTCTATTCAATTAAGCCATTAGGATAAACCAATTTAACACATCAAAACCTAATGAGCAATAAGACCAAACCAATTACTCTGTCATTAATTAGTAAGGATTAGACTAAGAGATGATAAAGTACCTTTCACCTACTTACCACAAAGCCTTTTGCAGTTGGCATCAGAGAGAGACTGATGTGCTGAAGGTCAGTAATGGTAAATGGGAAATGGGATCTGGTTGTACAGGGGCACAGTCCTGTGCCCTGGGCAGAAATAGCCTAATTACACTGAAATGGCTGACCTTTTCTGGAAATGTTACTGAAGCTAATGTCATGTATTGCTGCTGAAAAACATTTTGACTCAATAAAAAATTCCATTCTGAATTCTTTTTTTACAATCAATAATGTTTTGTTTCCAATTACTATAAAGTTACTCTTCAGCCTTGGTCAGAATATTCAGCAGTTGGAAAATGATCTTTAATTTATTTCAGAACAGTTTCAAAATGTCATGAGTTGACATGTGAAACCCAGATGTTTTTAATTCTGTAAACTGCGAGATAGATTTTGAACAGGAAAGCTATCTTGTTTGATGTGCATCTTCAGGAAGGAGGATAACAGAACATTCCCCAGTTCTCTGCTATGCTGCTATTTATATAAAAAGATGGGGTAGAAATGTGTTCTGGACATCTGTGCAGAGCCTTAGGAGTATCTTGAAGGAATCAAAAGAAAATTAATAACTGCCACAACCTCTGCATCTTCATCGGCTATTAAATACTCTCAGAGTAATCTGATAATTTTAATTTTTCTTATCCTTTCCTAAATACAGATAAGGGGAACTGCAAACACAGCTTATCAAAATATGATCTCAAAAATTAGCACAATAGGATCAGGAAATGTTAAGTTTAATTTCTGCAAAGATGTGGGGTTTTTTAAGTGTATTTATTTTTTTTACCCAACTATGTGTACTATGACATACTTGCATGTCACACTCAGCAAGCAACATGGTAGGATTTCCAGACAAATGTGTCAGAGAGCACTAAACCTTTGGTTTTGGTGGGAGTTGGTGTAATGGTCCGCACAGGATCTGAAGCAGAAAACTTCCTTGCAGGACAGGCAACATCTCTCAGTTCTTCTGAAGTCAGCGTGAGCCACTGTGGAACATGGGACACAGGGAGACCTCTCCTCTGCTCTGATGTGACTGTTCCTCCAAAAAAGCCTGTTTCAAAGGAATTGCATTGCTTTTTTTCTGACTACTTAATTCAAACAAGGTATGTGACGTTTCCCTCATAAATTTGAGTGGGAATCTGCTGTTCATAAATACATTTGAATGCATGGGCAATTTTTAAGGAAAAACTGTTAAAATAATCTCACTTATGAGTCACACAGTTTGGACAAGCACTAATCACTTTTCTCCTGCTCTCTTGGTGACTTTTTTACATCTGCTGTTCAGTAACTGGGCCCAATGGCTACCATGATGTTTTTCAGCCTACATATTCCATCTCTGTCTTTGTTTGTGTGAAATCCTTTAGGAATAAGGTAGAAAAAAATAAACAGTATGGTACTGGGATTGCCTATTATACTGCTGAAGGGTTTGGAATATTCCATGCAATGGAACCAGGGGAATGCCGTCATTCATATGTTGTGTTCAGGAGCTGATGGCAAGATGTGGCAAAAGGTGTAAGATACCAAGAGTAAACAAATGTATTGCCACGAACTCTGGCCTTAGGATCCTTATGGAATGGGTGTGATCTGTAGTTGCTGTGAGGACATGCTCTCTTTTGGGTGATACTGTCATCAGGCTTGATCTTTAGAAATGGCATGTGTCGTTTTCCTGCTTTCTAACATATGAATATATAGAGAACTCATAAGGCAATGCAGTCTCTTTTTTTTACTTAGGTAGGGACTTCCCTTTTAACCTGAAAATGTTTTTAGAAACCTGCTTGAAGCGCATGATGAAAAGTGGTGGCATTGTAGTATTAGATGATAATTTCATTTCACAGTGATGGTTTTATCCTTGATCAAGGGAAGGCCCTTTTCATTTTCTTCATTCTTCATTTCTGTTTCTTCATTCTGAAGGGCTGTGGAGTTATGTCCAGGTCATAATGGACAACTGTAACTTGCTGTATTTAAGCAGGTATAAGAACTTTATATTCACTGAGCAAATAGATAGCATGACTTAATATGTTACTGTTCCTCTCTCCAAGCAAGCAAACAGAGAACGTGTTTGAGTTCTAGGTTGCAATCTGGCATCCAAGTTCAAATCCAAGTTAACAGGAGTGTCGGCTAATAAGGTGTGGGTGGGAGTGAAGGGAGAGATGGATTTATTCAGCTCACTCTGAAGTCAGGGGTGCATGTGAAGGGGCTGCAGGAGAGGGGATTGTAACATTCTCTTCACTGGTGCAACCGTAGTGGTCTCCCAGGTACGCGTCAGATGGTAGAGAAGATGGTTCAGGCAGTTGGTACAGTACTATCTCCAGCTCTTCATCTTTTTCACCATTCTTGTCTTGTGATGTACTGTACAAGCAAACTCATCTGCTGGAGTTAGTCTTGCTTGAGATCAAAAGTTCGACTGAATACATTTCTCAACAGTGAACATCCATCCCAGTGTTCAGGAAACTGTGCATATAGTTTGCAAATGAAAGAAAACTGTGCAGCATTTTTCCTCTAGTAGCTTCATATACTCAAAGCTGAATCCAACTTTCATACATCTCAAATATTTTAGCCTTCACCTTGTAATCAGATTCTGCATCAGGATCGATGTCTGAACACCAAATTTCAGCGACACAGAATGGAGCATGAAAAAATCACCCAGTTTAAACCTTTTAATGAGTCAGGAAACCACTTTGACACAGAAAAGCAAAAGTAGCTTGTCAAAAAAAGAAAGGTGTAAGTAAGGTTCTTCCCTCTTTCATCTTATATTCTCAGTTCAAGCTTTTTGTTCCAGAAAAGCTGGATTTCTGTAGAAAAATACAATTCTCAGCCTGTCTCTGTAATCAGAACTTGCACAATACAACTTAATTTCCCAACTACTGCCAGTCGTTTTATTTCAGTTCACCTCTAAGTCTTCAACAGAATTTTTTTTTTCATAGCTAAAAATTCTCATTGGTGTCTCCTGAAAAACACCTGAGTTTAAAGGGTTTGTAATGTACCCTTTAAATGTTTTGCTGTTTGCTTAAAACTTAAAAAAAAAAAAAAAAAAAGAAAAAGAAAAAGAAGTTAACCTATTCAGGTGATCTGAGCAATCCTTTGCTCCATTTCTGTGTAAAGGGAAAAAGGGAAGCAGAACATTCAATCAGCTGTTTTAAATGCTGGAGAAGGCAGGGGATTTATGTCTATAAAGCCTGTGCTATCATGTGCCTTGAAGGGCTTGCTTGACCATTTTAACTAACTCTTCAAGAAAATATTTTTCAGCTGTTATTTCGGTCTCTTTAATTTAAAATCTTGTTTCTAACAATATTATTCAATGACTCTGTTGTAGATGCTGTAAAAATCTCTGAAGTTCTGCTTCTGCAGTTTTTCATTTTCGCTACTGATTTTTTTTTTCTGGGGAATCACAGAATAATTTAGGTAGGAAGTGACCTCAGGGGGTCTTTTGATCCAAACCCCCAATCTAAGTAGGTCTAACTTTAGGTCAGGTTGATCAGGGCCTTGTGCAGTCAAACTGTGATTATCTTAAAGGATAGAAATTTCAATGTAACTGGTTCTGTTTGATTTCTGTGGTGTAGGACGCAGGCCTAATGTATTTTAGTCTTGACACTTTAATACTCAACATTCAGGTCACCAAAGTTAGCATTTCTGTGATGAATTTGTGGCTTGGGACGGCCCTCAGAAAAGAGTTGCATTTCCATAGCTGTGTAGCCTCAAATGGCATGATAAGAAAGTAGTACTCAGGACTCAAATAAAGGATGTTTTCCTGTAAAGAAATGATCAGTATTGAATCGGTTCATCATTAATAAATAGGTCACCAGTATTGCTGCTGGGTAGTCCACTAATAGAAATAATTGTGACAGGCCAGTTTTGAAGTACTTAGCAATACAAACATACATTCTATTTCATGTTTGAACTTTGGTGACTTCAGTTTCAATGGGATCTTGTTATAACTTTGATTCATTGAGTAGCCTCCTAATGTCTCTGTCTTCTTCAGTGACAGACATTAACCCCATAAATAGGGTTAAATGGATTGAATAGTGGGACACTGCCATGTAATACTTGTATATATAAGAGTAAAACCACTAGGATGTGTTTTAATTTTTTTAAAATTTTTTTTGTATACTGGTTGTGCATCTCTGTAAGAATTTCAGTGCAGTTACTTCCTGGAAAAAAGAGTCTAGCCCAGCTGAATAGTCTACTCCGAGCTTATTTCTGCTGGCTAAATTTACACATCTAAAATTGTTTTAAAGACATTTTAGCTATATAAATACTAGTGTATATGGAATCTGCATATAGCATATTTGGATTACATATGTCTATTTCTACTAAGTTACTGTAGATTTACATTAAAGCATACAGCTGTCTTAAACCTAGCTATCATAATATATCTCTTATAGAAGAACTAAGGCAAATGATTACACCTTAGAAATGTTGATATACCACTTCTATGTTGCCATAAAGGAAAAGATGACAGAACAACTTGAGACACAGAACTTAATTTTTTAAAATTGTTAATAATACATATTTTTTCATATTTTTTGTGATATCTCTATTCTTCCAAACTCATAGGATACATCTGAGAAAAAAAGAAGGTGTGAATTTCAAAAATAAAACACAGACATTTTATTTTCTCATGTCTCTTTTTGGAGTTCTTTGTTTTTAAGTGCTCTTTTTAGCAGAGGGCAGGGTTCTCTGGAAACAATCTTCTTTCTCCACATCTTCCCTCCTGGGAGGGCTTTACATCATCAGGGTACAGTGAGGAATGGGACTGAGCATCTAAAATCAGGAAACTCATTCAGTTTTATTGTGACCTGTATTGTGGGAAATGTGTAGTCATATTGCTTTCCTAATTTCTCTTGCATGCTGGCTCACTCCCAAGCAAGATTTAGGAAGAGCAGCTTCATCAGGAAATGTACTTTTTTTTGTTGTTCTTGCTTTTTGCCAAACTTTCAATTAGAAGTCTTCTGCAAGCCAAGAAACCTGCCTTTCCTCTCCGCACCCCCTCCCTTTTTTTTTTTTTTTTAAATTATTTTTTTTGCTATCTGGAATATTTTTGAACTTATGTAGCCTCACTTAATGTGTACACATTGAAATATTTGAGAATATTTTCCATGGAAAGGCTTGATAGGAATAGTCCATAGTTTTTAGAGAGCAGACAGAGATGCCAAAGTTCCTCTAATGGGGACAGCTATGTAGTTTATGAAAGAATGAGATTCCAGTTAGAAAGAGCAGAGCAGGCACTTAAATGTGAATCTCTTCCACTCTATGTGAACAAAATACCATGTCGATTATATCACTCTGTCTATTAAAAAATCTCTCTTTTTAGGAAAAGGGAATTTACATCAATAAATGTTCAAAATCTTAGAATACGTAGTGAATGATATTCTTGTCACTGGCCAGATGGACTTTTTTTTTTCTTTTCTCCTTTTCCCCACATTATTTGTTAGGCCCTTCCTAGGAAAATTGGAAAGCTTTTTGAGGTAGTTCAGTTTCACAGTATTAAGAGCACTGCTCTAAACCTAAAGCATGTAATAACAGCCTCAGTAACAACCTGGGACTGATGTCTTTCCCTGTTAAATGAAAAAAAAAAAAGGGATTTTTCACACACAAAAGAAAGCTGCTTAAGTTAGACCCTGTCTGGTAAAAGACTCAGCTTGATCGCTAAAGAGCTATTCAGGTATTCTGTGATCATTTACTTGTTAGTTTTCAAGACAGAATTAAGTCATATGAGGCATTGTGCTTCGTGTGAGAACTAGAGCATTTCCAAAGAAAAAGACCTTAATGTGAATGTAACCTATGGCCCTTCTTAAAATGTTCAAATGAGACAAAAGGAAAAAGAAGCAATAAACTCCCTGTCATCCTGAAAATGTTTGGGGCTGAGATATGCTCATGAAGCACTTCCTCTCTGCACCTTGAGGAGAAAGGGTGAATGGGCTTTTTGTATGATATCTGAGTGGGAAACTAATATAATCTAATATAGTGCTAAAATGTGTACTGAGCAGGGAGGAGGGCTGATTTTCTCCCACGTGTGATGGGTGGCACGTTGGTCAACACCAGGGAACTCACCACAAAAGGGTATAGCTGGGAAAAGGAAGATAGTGCTTCAGGTAGAAGAAAAGCAGCTTACTTGGCTGGCATTGTAACACTCACTGGTCAGTGCACAAAAGAAAACTAATGCCTAAAACACCCCATGCAAGTGGGGAATTGCTGCTCTACTCGAATGGTCTTCCAAAAGACAGCTTACATTAGGTGTTCGGGCAAAAGCAAGTGGCTTCATCAAAAGTTTCAACTTACTGTTTTATGTAGAAATAATTCAAAAAGTGAATAAAACTAAAACCATCCACCCAGAATTAGACAAAGCCCTTTGCTGAGTTTCATTTTAAGCCCTGAGTTTTTTATGCTATAAATTAAACAGTTGAATTGCCCATTCGGCCAGAAAAAGGATGGCTTCTGTGAAACAGGTTTCTACCTCTTACCCAGCTTCAGTGCCAGGTGGTAAAAGCAATGCTGGCACTGGAAGAAAGATGCCAGCTGGATTTCTCTGATGTCCAACATTGCCCTTGGCAAATGTGCAGGTAACACAGTTTATTTTAAAGGCTTAAGACCTCCATGTTTAAATCAGTCTATACAGTTGCCTCCCGTTTTAGGCAATAGATAACTGAATGAGTCTCTTGTCCAAAGTCCCTGTGAGGTCTCGGTAGGGAAATGCCCTAAAGCCTCTACTTCTGTTTTGAAGACATCTGTTTTCTGTCACTAGAAAATCCACAAATCCTTGTGGAGGTGATGAGGAAGTGGGTCTAAGGTTGCAGTCTGGCTATACTACCCTTTATCAAAAGGTTTGCTATTGGGTAGTTTGGGAAGTTCAGGAAAGAATCTGTGGAATTAGCATTTAGTGATATAATAAATGAAAGTACTGAGAAAAAACTTGCAGAACTCAGAATGTTCTGAAATTCTTAATTCCATAAGATATCTGAAAAGTACATGTTTTTGAAAGCAGTGATTAAATAGATGTAATGATGCTCCTTCTTGGGCATCTGTTTAGCCGAGAGGAATGGTACAGCATATACTTGAAAAGTGAGCCAGGAGCAGAGGAATTTGCTTCTCCAAATAATGACCCCAAAATATTTCTCTTAACAGCTCTGATCTCCAACTATGAGGAAGTCAGAGCTGGAAATAGCAACTGCATGTTTCAAGCTGTTGGGTCTTCAAAGTGCTTTTTGTTTTTCTGGCATAATTCAGTCATATTTTTGAACAAGGGAGAAACTTCTTTTCTAAATAGGAATCATATAGTAAAGTGCTGTGCATTTCACTATGAATACTGGATCCCAGCAAAGTAGAACATGGCAGTACTGTGGTTTCCACTAAGCTTTCCTAATACAGTTAATGATATTACATATATATATATATTTTTTTAATTTTCAGTATGCTGTGATTCTCTGATGCCTTGTTCAAGTTCAGCTTCTTTCAGTCTTCCTGACTATGAAGTTAGTCGACAGAATAAAAAGCAGTCTGAAACTGAACCTCGTATTGGCAAGGGGAATAATTTTTCCATTAATCTTTTCCTGATTCCCATCAGTTAGTCTTTTCTTTCAGTGTTCAGAGATGAACAAATAGTGCTCTTTTATATAGATAGGTCTCAGAGTCCTCACAGAACCACAACAGCAGATGTAATGCTAGAAATGAGTCTCAAGCATCATGGCTGCAGCCTCACTCTTTTAGCTGCACCAAGTTAGAGCATCCAAGAAATCACCCAAGCCCCACTTATGGCATATTTTCTTCACTGCTGAAATTGGGCTGGTTCATCTTTTCACTTCTCAATACTAGCAATCAAAATTGCTCTTCACTGCTGAAATTGGGCTGGTTCATCTTTTCACTTCTCAATACTAGCAATCAAAATTGCATGGTGATATGCAGGGATACTTTGATTCCCTCAACCACAATGAAGAAATGCTTAGTGTGTCCTAGGAAGACCTGCTGTGATGAAGCAGAATGTGTTGTCCTTGGACTCTGAGCTCTGCAGGGTTTTCCTCTCACCTTTGCCAAAGTGCTTGGCAAAGGACTTTGCCCAAGAAGTTTGTTGGATAAAACATTCACAAAAAAATGGTACCTTATATCTAATCACTCTCTGAGGGGAGGGTATCACAGAATCGCCTAGGTTGGAAGGGACCTTTAAGATCATCTAGTCCAACCATGAAAAAAACCACAAACAAACAACAACAACAACAACAACAACAACCAACAACAAAAAAAAAACCCAAAAAAACCCAAACCCACAACCAAACCACCAACCAACACTAAACCATATCCCCAAGCACTGTGTCAACTCGTCTTTTGAATATCTCCAGGGGTGATGCCTCAACCACTTCCCTGGGCAGCCCATTCCAATGCTTGATAACCCTTTCCGTGAAAAAAATTTTCCTAACATCCAACCTGAACCTCCCCTGGTGCAACTTGAGGCCATTTCCTCTTGTCCTATCACCTGTAACTTGGGAGAAGAGACCTACCCCCGTCTCTCTACAACCTCCTTTCAGGTAGTTGTAGAGAGTGATAAGGTCTCCCCTCAGCCTCCTCTTCTTTAGAGGGGCAAATAGGTTAATGCCAAAACCCTGAGGGTTAGTCTGGAGAGTAAGGACATTTATTGCAATTTGGGAAGGATATCTTTGAAACATTGAAACCAGAGGGTTCCCTGCCTCCCATGTTTAATCTACATTAAAGACTAATTTCAATCTCAAATATATTTCAGGGTTCTATTCAAATCGTGTGCCAGGAACTAAAGACAAACATCTACAGTACATAAATGAAAGAATTTTATTTTTCCTGTAACTGCCAGCCTAGCAAATTCATTTTTGGCCCTGGAATCATGTTCTTTACTTCTATTTCATTACCAGTAATAAGTGGTCAGCAGGTCAAATTATGCTCCCAGAAAAGTGCGTAATCTGTTCTGATGGCTTGGTAGCATGAAAGCAGGAGCAAAACTGATCTGTCACCAGGCAGCATCTCTGACAGACTGCAGAATAGTAGACTCGCTGGAGCAGCAAAAGGCTAATGCTCAGTGAAACAGAAAATGGTGTTAGGGTTACAGTGAAGTTGTATGGCTATACTTTTAAGGCACAGATTAAGGAAAAAAATTGGTAAATATCGATTCTGCTGAAATATTGAAAAATAAGCTATTTTTCATAGAGAGATGCAGATATCTCCAAAGTTTTAATTTTGACTCTTTGCATGCCATAAGCTCACACTTGGTGCAGGCTTTTTTGTTGACAATACGCGACAGTCAAGACGTCTTATTTGGCAGGTGCAAGGGATGGCTGTCTCAAAAGGACGTTTCTGCTCGGTGAGGGCTGGAGGGTACTCTGTGTGCTCTGGACCCATCCCTTTCTACCATGGCATGATTCCCCCTGCCCTCCCCTGAGCACTGCCTTTCTGAGGGTTAGTGAAGCAAACCGTTTCAATAAGTGCCAAAATCCGTCCCTGATTTTGTTCAAAGCCTGCAAATCTGGGTCTAAGGTACCCCAGCAGTGCTTAAGCTTTGCTCGCTTGTGCTACAGGTGCTGAGGAGGTTCTCATGGCCCCTGTACAGGGAGAATGTAAATCGTGTAACTGTCAGGTGTTTCCCACGCCTGTGCCAAGTGCAGGGACAGAGTAACCGAGAGCCGCTGCTGGTTTATTTGTTCAAAGCATCAAGAAGGATTTCTGTGATGGATGTTGCAGGAATGAATGCAACTATTCATCTTCCGTGGGCACAAGCCACAAAGGACCATGATACAAAGCCAGAGTATGATGATGTGTATATAAATATTTATATCTACACATGTATGTGAATATATATATAAAATATATATATGAAGTTTCTCCAGAGAAGTGAAACTAGAAACAACAGTGCAAATAATTTTCAAGGAGAATTCCCTGAATAGCTAGACATTGTACAAGATCTGCCCTTAAAGATGTTCACAAAGAAGGATTGTTTCAAACTGGCCAATTGTACAAGAAGAATTATGAAGATGTGGCTTTTTAAAAGGCAGACTGCTATTTCAACACATTTCAGTGTTTCTGAAAAGCTGTGATAGTTTTCTCAGAAAACCAATAATCACAACAGAACAAGGCAATACTAATTGATCTTATATAATATTTTGACAGGCTCAACTTCACTAAGGATTCAGTCAAGTTACGCAATTTTCATTCTTGTTCTGATTTGAGGTAGAACAGAACCAATTTTCTTTTCAGTAATACTACATTTGAGTTAAGTCTCTTCTAACTAACAACACTCTGAAATTAACAGTGTATTTTTCAGGCATTGACTGCTTCTAGCAGATAAGGTTTGATGTTTATAGTGAATACCGAGAAATGGTATGCAGAGAGGCTCTGCTGTAACAACCAAGGTCAGCTAACTTTGTTGTGTGCCCTGTTGGAGGGTTGGAAGCGGAAGAGCGTAGCCGGGAGGAACAGACAGGACAGGTGACCCAAAACTGACTAACGGAGTATTTCATCCCATCTGGTTTTAGTTTATGTACTTTATTAACTTTAGTGGCATTACTCTCAATTTGTACTATCATGAGAGTAAGGAGAGGTAGTCTGTTAAGAATAATGGATTAGTCAAAAAGTGTTAATTTAATGTTGATCAAGGATGAAAGGGTGCTATACTATGCCCTGGTTTCTCCCAATTGACCTGTACTTTGGTGCAGGGCGTGCACTCAGGACATTCTCCAGCCTCATTCCTCTCTGATTCTCTCTGCTACTGCGATTCTTTGTTGATAAAGAGAGATTCTCTGTTGATATATATTCTTCTTCCTGTGATAAAAGCACCAGCATTAAGAGAAATAATCTGCAAAATATTGATGTGTGCGATATGATACAGTGTCTTGTATCACCCAAATCATTGTGAAAAGGAATTAGTCTGGCTTCAATGGCTTCAAGGAAATGTTAGCTCTAACTGCCAGTATTAGACAATCATTTTGGATAACTCATGGTCTTATTTCAGCACTAAAAGACAGCTGCAGGTGATGAAAGCTGCTAGCAATGGCAGAGGCTGTCCTAAATATTTCTGAGATATTTTTTTTTTAATCAAGGTTCCTGGGAATGGAATTTAATTTATGGTTGAAACTCATGTCTTAAACAGGTTGAAAATCATGTAATATGTTCCCTAAGAAAATTGTTCTTTCAGGTCATCCCACTTTCACATTGAAAACTGAATCTCACCTTGGAAAACCTGAAATTTCAAAGTATATTTTTCTCTTAAAGATAAAATCATGGATTTTAAAGAAGAGGTCTTTCCTTATTTCTTGTTACTGGTACCTTTATGGATACTAGTCTCAAAAAAGCCTGAATGCATTTAATCACATTTTTTATTTCTAAAGCCATTTAAAACTCATTTGGCACCAATTTTTATTGTTCCTCAATGTAACACTTTTCTCTGGCCTTCTTCACTTTATTGTCTAGTTTGGGCAGTATAGTGCACAGGGATAGTCAGACAGACTCAGGTTTACATTAATTTTGGTTAAGAACTTCTATATGAAATTATCTTCCCAACCTTATTGCTTAATTTTGCATGCACAGACTGAACCCATTTATTTTGCCTCTTAGCAGATGGCTGGGAAATAATGAAGAGCAGATAAAGCCAAGGTTCTGTCTTTAACACACCTGCCTCTATAGCCAAGCAGCAGAGGCAGCACAGTGACATAAATTGGTCTGGATATATTTCACAGTGACTTATTGTGCATAATAGTGGGGAAGCATACAGCAGGCAGAAGTATTTTTCAGTGACATCCATCTTCTGCATTATGGAGACTGAAATGTTGCTTAATTGACATAAAAAGAATACCACCCACTCCACCTCCCCACCCCCCCCATTTCTACATCCAGTGTATCAATGGTTTGAAGAGTGGGAATCTCTTCCCATGAAGACTTTCATGCTTTTCAGACTTATTTCTTTGGTCCCATTCTTGGCAGAAGATATACAAACTGATATAAGGTTCGTTTTATTTGTCTTTCATGGAAAAGTTGTCAACCAAATTTTTCAGCATGATGGAGGGTTCCCTGGAAGGCTTATAAGTATTCGTTTCTCTCAGAAGAAAGAAAAATTAATGCAGTCTTAAAGCTGCTGAACACCCTTATGTCCTTTCTTCTCCTAACCGACCTGGATTGTCAGAAGTGGTAGGGCTGCTTCTGCCCGTCTCCTTCATAGCCTGTTGGCTCCTTGATACATTGCTGTGCAAGAGCTCTTCTTGCTGTTCATACCTAAAGCTTTTTCCTCTGTGATACCTGTTTTCAAGCTTACATGAAGTCTAACACCAAAGAGATTGTTTAGCAGTTAGTTCTAGAGAAATCACATAGAGAGAAATGGTAAAAAATATTTTATATAGCCATAACTGCATATTACATAAAGCCCATAGAACTTCACAGTAAAGAAAACATCATCCTGCTCAAGAAGGTCCACCTGTGGGGTGACAGAAGAGTGAGTGGGGAGCCAATTTTAGAGAAAAGTTAATTTAGGGAGAAGGAACAGAACAATGTGTAGGATACGGAAAAGAGCATTACAAAGGGCAGTGAGAAAGTGTCATGAATAAATTTTCTCTGCAATAGTGAATAAGCCCAGTTCAGATCTAGACCCAGACGTATTTTGCTGACACTGGAATGAATCAATGAAGCACAGCTTCTGTAGGGATCTGCTGATTTGCTTTTTGCTTTGACTTTTTCCTCCTCTGTGGTTTGCATTCAGATGGACATAAGAGCTCAAACTTCAGACTGCCAAACTGAAGACATTAAGCCAGGTTACTGATTGTAAGCATATGAGGGTGATGCATTTCAGTGTACTCTGAGTTCACGCAAATACTCACACAGCTTGACTCATTGTGGCTTACAAATCTGTGCAAGAGCTTCAAGAACTCTTTTTTTTTTTAAAGAAAAAGAATGAAAAAAACTGAGCATAATTTTCAGATTTGTCATGAAATCCAGAGAAATTTCTTTTAGATCAAGATTTCCTAGGAGATTTTGCACTTTATAAATCAATGATCATCCTCTGCTTAGGGCTGTGGAAGCCTGCTACTGATGTGCATGTGTTAACTGATTATACTAAGAGAAATACACAGCCTTCAATTTTGAGTTCAGTTGGTCCAGTAGCAGTGATAATAGTGCTGGGAGAGAACTGCAGGAGAGAGGATGCTTCCTCCCTTTTTCCATCCTTTGCTGGAGAATCACTAACACAGAGGTGAATACAGAGCTAAACTGACTTTGGTCTGATGTTTGATTGTTTAATTATTGTGATTCTTTTGGTATTCCAAACTCTTTTAGAGGTCACAAATTTAAGAGCTGATATGCCATGAAGATATCATGAATTGGTTCCTCAAAGCTGTACAAATATTTTATTTCTTAGGGAAGAAGGGAATTAGATTTCATTCTTTATGGTGAACTCTTAATTTGCATTACTGGCATCAGCCAACATCTTCAGCAGTTTAAAGGGGATATAAAAGCACATTGAATGCATTAAATGATAACTGTGCTATTTAGCTATAACTGTATTTGGCAGATTATCTATCTACAAGGAATTATTTCTGGTTTTACAGATCCAAAATTTATTGCACTTCAATGGAATACAGTGCTTTCCTTTTGAATTCAAATTATGTATTGGGGTGATAATCAAGAAATAATTGCTTGAGTGTGTCTTCAGTGCTTTTGCTAAGTTTTCTGGAGCTGCTCAAGGATGTGTCTTTCATCCTTTAAAGAACTGTCCTGTTGGGCCTTTTCTAATATCTCACATAAGCTTTTCATTGTACTAAATGATATATGATCCGTAATCAGCTACACAGATGTTGCTTACAAATATATTGCTTAAGATTAGCATTACTGGCTGAATTATCTAAACTCTGCATTTTAGCTTTCAAGCACAAATCAGAGGTGAGAGACAGACTGGAGCTGGAGAGGGTGAAGCTGGCAAGTTTGGCGTCCCCAAAACCTCAGTGCTCAAGTTCATTTCCTCTGTTAAGCCCTACACATTTAGAAAGGATGTAAAGATATTCAACTTCTTTTCTTATGAAAGGAAAAAGAGAAGGCCTAAAGTTTGCCCCCACAGTGTGAAATTAGAAACAACAAAATGTTCTAAACTAACTCTGTAATTTTAATTTTTTTTTCCTTAATTGTGCTTGTTGTCACCATTTGGGAGCACTGGAAGTCCATGGGAAACAGACATACCTGACTAATACTTGGAGCATAAATTATTGCTGCTTTTTTATTCAAGAAACACGTTTGAAGTGTGATTGATACCCAGTCCTGTTCTGGGATAGCCCCACCCTTTACCGAGTCAGCACCACATCATCACGAAATGATTCCATGTTTTCATGATTTTAGAAAGCCTCTCAGCTAGGCTGAGATGGGGTTGTCCTTCCTCCCGCTAGCACTCCTCATTGTGGCACTTCCATTTTAAAATTTTGAACACATTCAGGCAGGAAACTAGAAGATTTCCAGGTAGAAGGCTATATAGTTCTTTAAGTCCTTGGTCTGCTTTGAATAATCTTGAGTTAAACTTTCAGGAAGTGCTCTAATGAAATTCCCTGATTCTAGACTGGCGTCTGCCTTAAAAGAGAGACACTGGAGCTCTGTCACTGCAGCTAAAGGCTGAAGAGAGTCCACAATAAGCCAGAGACTGAAAGAAAAAATTTCGTCTCTCTGCTTGATGTCACTGTGCCTGATCATACAGCTACTGGGGAGAAAACACAGGAAATGAAACAATGCCAGGTCGAATATGCCTGCAGAAGGAATACCAAGAATCCTTGAGAAAACAATGACAAGCAAGAGATGCGAAACCTCCGATGGGAGCGAGAGAAGGAGCTCTGCTTGCCAGGCATCTGACCTTGTGATGGGGAGAGGATCTTTCTCCAGATACACACAGCTGACTCTTTCACAGTGGCCAGAGGTGTGCAGAAGTTATACTGTGGGCTATGTGGCTGTGCAGAGGTCGCAGTGGGCAGTGACAAGGTGCACTGGCAGTTGTGCTGAGGCCAGTGCACGAGGTCCTGTGCCCTGGGGACAGCAGAGCCACAAACAGCCTGGGGCAACATGACTGCCCCAGGGCCTGTGAATTTATCTGATACAGTCAGGATTTCTACTTTGCCTTCTGTTAACAAAAGGTAACAGTGTTGACTCTATATATATACTAAAAAAAAAACAAACCCAAAAAAACAAAGCCAGAATTTTACAAGCTATGCATCATAAGCAACAGGCAAGGATGTTGTATACCATAGCACATCAATATACTATGAGGGCCATCTTGTGGTCAGAGAAAGTTTATTCTTTGTAAGCGTAGAGAAAAAAAAATTCCCATAAATTTATTCTATAGCTGAAGACACTGTCAGCTAGACTGTAATTGTTAGAAATTGGTTCTGATCTGTTGTACAGAATGGAGCTGCTCTGCTGCTGGTCCTTAATTGGGTCATTAATCCTCATGTGATTGACAGCAGGGTTAGCTGTGATGCTGTGCCAATGAACAAAATACTGTGTTCCATGTGTCGGGAAGGCGGTTGCAGACTAATAACTGGAATCAGTTTTCCCTTGATGAATATTTTATGCCTATTTGCTTTGGAAATTTCTTTCATCCTCTATATTGTAGAAAAGCTCTTTGAAATCCATGGATTAAATACCATCACAGTGCTAGAGTTAAGAATGTTATTAGCTATTGTCACGTAACAGTTCAAACCAAAAATCAACATCCTTTTCATGGTTATCATCCAACGAATTCACTGTGTGTGAGACAGTCTTCTCAAACGCACAGCTCTTTAGCTCTGTGTTCTGGGTGAAAGACTAAAGATATTGAATTAAAAGTGAAGCCTGCCCATTCAAATCAAATGTGTCCTCCATCACAGACGTGGAAAGTTGGATACGATCTTTTTTTATCACCTGAACAACAGTCAGAATTATTCCATTTCCCTTTTCTTGTTTGCTTCACAATGAATCCAGATGCCTCACGAAGAACCCAGGAACTTTTCTGTAATGCTTTCCTAATGGGAGCTGTCAGCCAACAGTGCTGGGCAGGCACAGCTTTGCTTAGTTTATAGGACCATGATCCATGGTCGATTAACTGAGCTTTTTTGGTTCTAGAAGAAGTGTGTTTACAAAAGGCAGCCCTACCATCTGGTAGCACTGGCTGTAGGTTTGGTGTAGATCAGGCACAGTGAACAAATATTTTTCTCATTTGTTAGCCAGCCTTTGTCCACACATATCCGACTTTTCTAATAACATTGTGTTCCTTTTTGTGTCATTTTACTGTTACTTATAGATTATTTAATTCTTTTAATAGCCCTGCCATGGTTCATTTGCTTTCTAAAATTATTCTTTAAAGTACTTGTGCAGAGAGAGAAAGACAGGGAAGGAGCTGTTGATAGATTCAGAGATGCTAGCTGCTGCGCACTGCTGTAAATATTCACTATCTCAGCTCTGCAGGCTTAGCCTCTTTGTAAGGTGTTTGGGAATATCTGATAGTGCAGAATATAAAAGCAGAGCAGAAGAGAACTGCCTTCAGCTTCCAAATGAAAATGACGGCCTATAAAACCCGTATTTTAATGGCATTGTCTCTCCTAGGGACCTTTTAAAAGTTAAACCAGCAATGTCCCAACCAGACTTTATGGACCAGGCATATCCATAGCTCGCATGTAGTACAGGCATGTGTCATTCACTGGGATTGTGTGTACTGATTCTCAAACTCCCAGTTTTATAACCCTCCATCCCTCTTCTCAGCAGTGCTACCAGCTGCAGGGTCTGGAGACATGGGCTGTCTACACTAGTCGTGAACCAGCCCATGAGATTTTGCTTGGAAGGAAGTCTCATTGACAGCAGCTATTCAGTAAAGACTCAGTTGGCCTCGTTGTTAGGAGCATGGTGTGATAAAACAGCCTGCTTCATGTTTCCCAGCTTAGAGGGGGAACCACTGTCACCTTCCAGGAGGAGAAATGAGAGAAGCATCAGGAGAAGAGGCACACATGTTCCCAGGGGGGACGCCCCTTCTTCCTTTCCAGCTCTTTAAGTGCAGGACTGTAGCATATGGTGCTTTCACAGTGCCCTCTGCTGCGGGCTCATGATTTAGATCACAGCAGATCTCTCCGGCTGCTGTACATCAGTTGGGAAAGTAAGTATTTCTCAATAGGTCAGTCCCCAACACTGAAGTATGTCTAGCAAAGAAATCTGTGACACAGTAAAGGGATTGTTAGTTGAGCGAGTTGCGGCATTAAAACGTATTTAAGAATTTGTATTTTTAAAACAAAAAGATTTCTTACCTCCATCTGTCAGACTATACATATATTAGAATCCTTATTAAAAATACTGGTGAGTTTTCTTGTGACACTGAAACACTCTGAGGCGGTCTGTTAGAGATGGAATATACAGTCTGGCAGAAAGCATACCAGATATGCATATATATATTAGTGTACACAGCACAATTTCTTACGTTCTTTAATGGCCTGGTAAGAAATAAAATAAAGAAAAAAAAACGCTTAAGAAATTCAGATTAGAATTGGTTCAAATAAATAAGACTTTTTTTCCAAACAAAAGTGCACATGTGCACACACATACACGTATGTATGCATATATATGCAAAGTGCTATTAATTCCTTGCTTTCCACCTGAAACAATCAAGATCCTTGAACTACAAAACACCTGGGTCCAAACTGACTTGGGGCCTGACTTGGGGCTCCCGATATGTGAGTCCAAGGTCAATTTGCAGGAGTTGGCTTCATGCAGACTTTTGTCTATCTAGTTGGACTTTTCTCCAAGCAGATGGAAGGAATCTGATTTCAGTTTTCTCAGGGAACCTGTGCAGAAGAATGGAGGAATCGGTGGCCCGGCTCAGGGCAGAGGCCGCCTCTGAAACCCTTTGGGTATGGAGGGACCGTGGTGTGAATAGACTGAGTTTTCTGTCTTGGCTAGGAGAGAGGTAAGAGGGTGAGTTTCCTTTCTGACTGCACCAACAGGATTATTTACTCCCTTCTGCTTTTTCATTTCACTGGAAGGGTTGAAGGATTTAAGTATTTCTCCCACATGTTCATTTCCATTTCTGACGGCATTTGTAGTAAGCGGTGAGCGCACAAAATTATAGCTCTTTAGTGGGTGAGAAAGCAGCTTGCTGCAATCGAAATGAGACAATTAGACACTTGACAACAGACTTTTGCACTTGCACAGAAGAATAGAATAAATGAGACATGTCAGGAATGATTCTGATGCTGTACCCAAAGCTTTGGGTGCGTCTTGCCAGATCTCAGGCCAGATGCTTAACCCTCCCATCTTCTTATGGCATTGCCACTTGTTAATACAATTACACCATTTAAAGAAAGACCAAAATTTTTCCTTCTGTGTCTGCGCTAAGTGCTGTGTTCTGTGCTGAGACATTCCAGAGGGTTTAGCCTGTTCTTTGGAGGGATTGTAGCTGTGTTGCCTTCTTCCTTGTAGGGAATAATCACCCCTTTGCAAAAAAATAGTCAGCCATCTACCTACTAACCTCTCTAACTAAGGCCTCAGCATATTTGCATATTTTCATATTAATAACAAAGAACATCGAGCTTTGACATGTTCCTTAGTATTGAAATGTTAGGAATGTTAGAAAAAAATTAACACTGTCCAATTCATGAACGAGACCTCATCAAAGTAATTGTTAAAATTTGTTTAATACTAATTGCTATTTTTGACTGTGCTACAGCTGGCTCCTATTTTATATAATGATATGATCAGTTCAGAAATTATTAATACAATTGATTAACTATTATTAGTTACTTTGAGAAAAGCAGACCATTGTGTTATTTATTACAAATAACACACAGACCAGCAAATTGGTATCAATGGTATATATCTGTATCACATATTTTCTATTGACTTACTTTTAACTCTCTGGAACTTAAAAGCATCCATGCGTAAAGCATGCTCTTAACATTTTAATTAATTAGTTTATCTAAGCCAGTAACATAAAGCGGGGCCCTGTGGCACTGGTGCTGTCTGGTTTATTATCACCCTGCTACCTTTTTGGCAAACAATGCACAAATTTCACTTTGTAAGAACTCCCCTTGGATTTACTAAGGATCAGGAAAAGAGAAAAGATATAGGCTAAGAATGCTATGGTTGCAACTTGTTCTCGCTTTTTGTCCCCTGTGACAGTATAGGTTTGATGTAATATTTAAATACAAGCAAAGCAAAGTCATTGATACAATTTCTTTCTTGTGCCATGATCTATTTAGGCTGAATTCTGTTGACAGCTGAATAACACTGTTACCTGCCAGTATGATTATAGCAGTGTCCGCCTTCATTTTCAAATCCAATTTGCATTTAATAAAATGAAAGATGAAAGCAACCTGGCTGAAAGTGCATCATCAGCATCGGCTTGCTGAATAATGGATTTGAGAGACTGGAAAGAAGTCACCAAACTAGTTACAATGTTGGAGTGAATCTAGGGCAGGGAAACTTCAGCATGACTTATTGCAAGCTGATGACATAAATCATCCAGGAGAGGCCAGTGAAGACCAGCTACAGAGCTTATTTATTGTAGAAGAGATTGGCGCTAATGAGCTGGAGGAGCAGAATGCATTCATCTGGGATCAAAATATCGGTGTGTCCTTCAAAGTAAGGGTGACTATCCAGAAAACTCTGTAGCCAACGCGTCCAGAAATACCCCTTGCTCCAAAGCACAGCAGTGTTTCCTGCTGACTGCAATGCCGTTCCAATATCTTACATTGCACCTCCATGTAGCACCAGGAAATGCAAGAGCTGGAAGCGATCCAGCCATGATAGCATGGGCTAATCCATTGCTCTGGCGAGGTCAGCAGGCCCGTTTGGGGAGTGCAAATCCGGGGGGGGCGGGGGGAAGATGAATGCTGTAGGTGCTGCTGCTTTTTCAGCTTGGCTTTCCCTGTTTTGGCTGGCATTACCTATTTTATCCTAACTCTGACTGCACTTCCTAGTGCTGCCGTGGGTGGGAGGGTTGCGGGGGAAGCTTGCGGCAGTATTACTTACAGATCGTAGTAAAACGAAAATCAATCCCCAGTGAAAAATGTTGGGTAGCTCTCGCTGCGATCCTGCTTTTTGGGCACAGGCAGAGAAAATATTTCAGCTTTGGTTCTTGCTGGTTGAATTATTGCTGTTTGCTGCCTTTGCACAAAGAGGATTGAAAGTTTGGGGGCTAGTCTTGATCAAGGCCTTTTTTCTCCTCTGGGTGATAAATATTCAGTACTCAGTTGGACCAGGATAGTTTCCAGTGCAGTTCTGTTTTCAGCTGTGATATCCATTTAGCTTCCATTTCTAAATCAAAAACCTTTACGTTGACGATTCTGGATGCAAAAAAACGGAAGTAGTTGGGTTGGTTTGTGGGGGATTGGATGTAAGGCACCTTCCCTGACTACATACATATGTTATTTTCTTTCCTTTGTCTGCTGTACTTGTTAGGCCTGTTACCTAACTGTCATTTTCCTGGCTGGATTTCCTGTTTTCTGTTCTTGTCTTGGGGTATTTATTTCTCTTCTGACTACACCTGGTGCTCGTAAGTGTCTTAATTTTGTTTTTCTTGACATGCTCCTGTGATGCTTTATTTCATAAAAGAGGACACCTGGCAGGGAAGCCTTGTTTAGCCCATCAGTTCTCAAGAGTGTTTATTGAATCAAAGAACTTCCTGATGTTTCTGAAGGCGTAAATGAGTTCGGCTACATCTAACATTCAGAGTTGTAAGTTATTTTAGTGGTTGTCTTTTGCAGGAAATGATAATTACACAACAGTCATTTCTTTCAAGTTTTAGTATCACAGGGATTGCAAGGCATGAGGGAAACTCTTTGGTTTCAAAAATCTATGTATCTTAAAAGGGATATGACTTTATTTGTGTATTACTGCCGGCATGGTCCCTCTAATGCTTGTCATTTTAACAAGCTGAAGTAAATATCTAAAAGTTAAGCTATATTAAACATGCTTCTGAAGTAAGGAAGGAGGACTTGAATACACCTAACCACTGAAGATGAGCAGAAAAGCTGTATAAATCGTACTCCAGGAGCTGATGTAACTGGAACCAGTATGTCAAAACTTTCAAGGGCCTGACAGCTATCAGCAGGACCTTAATCAAGCAGAAGCTTTTGTTCAGTGGAGCTGATGAACAGCTCGCTGATGTTAATAGGATATTTTCCATGTACTTCGAATTTTTGGGCTTTGAATCAAGTCTAACGTTTTCACTAAATGTGTGATATTGCACTCCCTCTGTTGTCATAAGAATGACACCTTCTTCAGAGGAGATTATTTTCTTTTGGAAAGGGAGGGACCCATGAAGGAAATAATTGATAGTCTTAAATCCTGTACTTTGGAAATTCAAGTTCTTTTTTATAATCCTCACAGAATGGGTAAAATGACTAGCAACTTCACAATACTTAAAGCACACCTGATAATGGAGTAATTATTTTACACAAGAGCACATTCTTATTGCAAAGATGAGCATTTAGTTCTATCTATACACAGCTTTGTAATAAAGGTAATAATTTCCACCAGAATGTGTATGATTAACTGAGCAAGTCAGTATAGAGTTGTCAATCCTGGGTGTTCTGGTAGCAAGGAAAGAACAAGGACACCTTGTCTCTGATTATTGTTACTGGGGTGGGAAGAAAGATCTTATGAATAGTGTCTCAACTCACCTTAGGTATATCCTTTATATCCACAAAATACAGAATATAACAGAACGGGGGGTAAGCAGAATAAAGAAGCTAAAATGACTGCCTGCTTGCTGCTGAACAATACTGTCCCTAGGAAAAATTAGCCTTGAAGTAGAAGCAAAAGGTGGGGGAAATGCATGATCTGTAGCTGAGGAAAAAAGTATGAAAAACAAGAGAGAAAAATTAGTACAATATAAAGTTTAGGGGAATAACATTATCTAAATTAAAATTATAGAAGACAATAAAGATATTTTAAACCATAATTTTCACTATTTTGGATTTTTTTTTTTCTTTAAAGTAGTAAGCATAAAAGTGAAGCTCTAAGCGATTTTGTTAACGATGCAGGAAGTGATGTTCTTCTTTCTAATGGTTCATATGAGAGGATTAGTGTAACTTTAAAAAAATTGATTCTATTTTTTGCTGCTGTTTAAACTGATAAATGTATCAGTGGTTCATAATCTACTAATGGCAATGTTACTTTCATATATTTTGGGTGAAAGTCATGCTCCAAAAAAAAAAAAAAAACCATTAGAGGCATGCAGTACAATTTTCAATGTGCTGGGAAAATACTTAAACGAAACATAGTGGAAGTTAAAGCAAATTTTTAGGACCAAACATTTGTAATTTAGAATTTATATTAATGGTGTGTCCTTAGACAGCTGTGTATCACAGCAGCAGGAACTACTGTGCCTGTTCAAACCACTAAGCTGGTAACATCTTGGAAGGTGACCACTGCACTGCACTTTAGGGTAAGCAGCTTTCTTGGGCCAAGCACTGTGCTGATCACCACAATATAGAAAACAAAGAAAGCTCGTCTTCTTATCCCTGAGGTTTTACATTGCATGGCATGAATTCTGACAAGCTTTTGCTTGCACATTGTGTAAGCAGTAGAACTATCTGCAGTATTTCAGTTTGTTGATGTCATGTGGCATTGAATTCCACAGACCGTGTTTGCATGAGGTTGTTTTTTGTTTTTTTTTTTTTTTTCCCCTTTACTTCTGACTTTCCTGTTATTTCACACTTTGAATACTTGTTTGAGGAGACAAAGGAGTGTGATCTCTGTTCCCTGAGCCCTGTTAGAATAAGAGTTGTTTTATGGGAACCAAGCAGTGGCAGAGGACAAGGATGTATTTGTTGGTGAGGACACAACTGTAGCAAAATGTCAGGACCTGTGAGCAGTTTGAATGTTACATCAGTGTTTATTTTGCCCATTTGCTGATGTGCTATTGTTCAGGTGCTGTCATCCCCTTTGGTGGGAGAGAATGGGGACTGAATGGATGAGGCTTCTCTCTCCATCCTCCTGAGGGCCTCTTGACTTTGGAGGTGCTAGTACTTTGCTACCTATGCTTACACTGGTACTTTTAAGTGAGAAAATATCTGCATTCTCTATATATCAAGTAATATTGCTAAGAAGAAACCAGATGTTTCTTAGTACCAGATGTTCTTAGTGATGTAATTTAATATTTTCTTATACAACCTGAGAAGATTTGCTATAGTACGTGGTTTATTACATAATGGCTGGAAAAGCAATATTCATCTCTATTTAAAGGACCCAAGCTACGCAATAGCACTGTGCCACTAAAAGAATCAGTACAACCATTCAGTCAGTCACTCGTGTTCATGAAGCCTACACATACTGTGAAGGTAGATTCTTATTAGGTTTGAGCTACTGAAACAAGATGTTGCCCTCTACAACATTTTTCACATTACCCAATTGGACTGGGCTGTGTGTAAACAAACACACTCTCACCCAACTATGAAAGTCCTGAACGAGCTTAATGCATCTTTGTTCTTTCTTTGCAAATGGTAACAGAGAAAGCCATGTCATTTTGGGAATCTCTTATTTATTCTGTTATTTTCTGTCCCTTAGGGCTGCTGGTGGTTTCATTTCTCTATTGAAAGGAAACTTGCAGACCGTAGGGAAGTCCATGCCAGTCCCCACCGCTCACTGACTCACTCCTGCTCATTCAAAGGTATAGGTAAAGCATTATAAAGCTGTAGATTTGGGATTTAAGGAAATCTAAGCCCCCACAGTGGAAAAGCTACCCTGTGACACAAATATAAACACCCAATTACTTCACAGTCCAAAGCTGCAGACCAGAATGGGAATTAGGTATCCTTAGACATGTACATTTTTCTTTGACACAGAGGTGGAAGAAAGCGAGTGTCATCCAGAGAAACTTCACAAACCTCTTTCTAAAGAGGATATACTAAATGAAATAGGGACTGTAAAGTACGTGTGAGAGAAAAGCCAACGTGAGTCTCAGCAAACCTGATATCCCTGAAAACAGAAAGGATGAGGCATGGCTATATAGATGCTACATAGACGTGGAAAGGGTTGGGTTTAAATTTCATACGGGTTAAATCCTGTTATAAATCCACATGAATGAGCTCTGAACCCTTGACTTCTGTCATTCAAAAATTTTTTAGTGTGTATATAAGCATATAATTAGTGTTACTGCTCGACCCTTTCTCAGGATGGAATGGGAGCGCCCCATTCTCTGATCAGCTGAAATCTTACTGAAATCTCATCCTTTCTCCAGTGATAATTTTAAGAAGGGATCGAACATAATGAAGCTGATTTTTTTCATCTCCCAGTTTGCTCAGAGCAGAAAAATACACTTCTTTAGATGCAAATGTTGCATAAAGAAATATAATTTTCCAAAGAAATACCCCTGAAAAGGAACATTTTCAAGAAACACACAGTGAGGCCTGTCAATGACTGGTTGAACCCGATGTTTGTATTTATGAAATCATGTTTGTGGAAGATAGTTACAGCACCTATGATGATCCTGATTTATTTAATTCTGATCAGAGTTACTGCCTTTTCCTTCATACAAAATTCTGTTTCTATAGGATTGTAGCAGTGCTGCCAAATGCATAAGTATATAGAAAGCTGGTTGTCACTGCAACTCTTCACAAGAAACTATTGTTTTCTGTATTTCTTTTCTTGATTTTTTTTTTGTTTTGTTTTGCTGATCAGTTGATTGTCTACAGTGAGATCATTAAAACTTTGTGTAAATCTGTTTAGTGAGAAGGACTGAATGAAAAACCTGCCTAAAGATCTTTAAAAATAATTTCCTCAGCTTTTCAGGGAGCAGTTTATAACCTTCTCATTTCAGATAGTGTGCTGTACCCAAAAGAAATTGTTGGTCCCCCTTGGTAAGCACAGGGCAGGACTGCACCAGTGATTGCAGTCTGGTGGTTGTGTCAAAGCGTCCCTAAGATATGAATATTTTAATTTCTTTTGTTAAAATCTCAGCAAGGTGGGAAAAATGTTATAAAATTGCTCAGGAATTTACTCAAATTAAGCTAAGGCAATGACACTTTGAATACATCCCTAACTGAGCATTTCAGTGTCATGCCAGAGGCGCTGAGAGATGGTTAGTGGTAGCAAGACTAGGGGGCCAAGACAAGATGCAGTCATCTTGTTATTCACAGGATGAATTTCTGCTCCCAGGAGGACAATTTCTGTTAACTTCAGTGGAGCCTATGTCCTCAGTTCAGAGCAGGGCTTTCCAATTTTTTTCTCTGAGTGTAACATAAAGAAAATTTCAAGAAGCAGGGGATGCTACTTATCTATTGGATTTGTCTGTAAATGCATTGAATTCAATTTTTTTCTCTCTCTTACACAATAATCATTCTCTATAAAGGTGCTTTTGGGGTAAGAATGCATATACAGATACTTACAGCTCATTATCTCTCTTCCTATATACAAATGCACATTTTACCACTTAATTACTTGGAAATAAATAGTAATAAATCCTTTCTAATGTTGTGTTAAAAATCTCTTTCCTTTCTTCGGATGATAGCTTTTTTGGATCAATATTTGTGTTCAAAATTATAAGTGATCAGAAAATAGAAACTAAAATTGAGTTCTTTTTTTAACATGCATGTGTCAGCCACCTGAGTCAGGCTTTAGAAATGACAGAAGTGTCAGAGATACTGAGCAGACTTTCATTGTTGTAAAAAGCAGTAGGGTGATATCAGTCACTAACCAGAAGAAAATAACTTTGTTTTCTGAATTCCTTCATTCAATGGTGTCAACACTCAGAAGTTCTATCAGGTAAGAAGTTCCTGGTCTGATGCTGTTCTAGTCAATATGCACAAAAATTCAAACCCATATTCCCAAGTTACAACTGTATGGCTGAGAATAGAATGTGCCTTTGGAAATTCTTGTTCAGTTATACATATGACACACTTAGTCTGCGTCCCGCTTTATCTGTGAGAACCGCAGTGCTGAGTCTCAGATAAAGTTCAGGCACATAACTCTGTGGGGAACGCCAGTGAGCGTTAACCACAGCCCTCTCTCTCCCTCTGCAGGCTAGGTGCCGAACTTTCAAGTGACTGTAACGCAAGAAATTAAAACATCCCCTTGACAGCAGAGATAAAAATTCAGTCTTTGTTTCCAGGTGAAAGCACAGATAGTTGCTCGCCATTGTAGCAGAAGTAATTGCAAAACAACAAGTGTTAGGGACCAGTCCATGGTGTACGGTGAACTACAGGTTTGTTGCCTTTTATACCTTTTGTATAATTTTTAATCTGCCTGGATTCAGATTACCAAGGAAATCTTGGAAAGATTCTTTGAATTACCTGGAACTGTGGGGAGAGAATGTTGTACATATTTGAGGCAAAGTATACGTATCGTGACATGTGAAGGTTTATTTTTTTAGCGTCATTATCAAAATTTTGGCTTATTTACAGGTAGATGACCTAATGATTCAAAGACACCTCAAACCAGAACATTTGGTAATACAGAATAAGAAACGTGAAAACAGTCTGACACACTAGTCAGGACTGTGCAGTCTGGGCTAGGCATACCTAACCAAAAAAGGACTATAACCTTGTTTGCAGGCTGTTTTTGCATCTGGCTGAGCGGGAAAGATTTATTCTGGCAAAGCTGTCAGTATAGAGAAAGGGAAAGGGCACAAGCAGGATGTGATAGAAAAATAATTCAAACAAGAAAACCAACAGCTGGGTTGAGTTGAGTCAATCCAAATACCAGTTTATGACACCCATGCAAAAAGAGGAGAAGGCAAATGGGTTAGGAAAATACACAGGTAAAACTGATGGGATTTTAAGGGATGCAATTTGCTGGAATTACAGAACTCAAGGGGTTCTTGTACACAATAAAAATGTCAGCAAAGCAGTATGCTCTATGATCACTCTTTGTAGAAACTAATTTGAAATATGTCTATAAAAATTTATAAGTAATGCAAAAGATTAGTGAAGATGTGGATATAGTTTTGCTTGCACAGGTCTGACTAGTCCAATGCTTTTTGATGGCCTTTACTATGCTTAATAGATACAGAAAAACAGTCACTCCAAAGATGGCAAATTCCACAAGAATGTACTGATTTATGCTAGTTAGAGATTTGTCATCTTGTGCTTCTTTTCCTTTATCTGGAAAATGGAGGTACACCCAATTTTCTTCTGCTACTTGTTTGTCTTTTTTTTCTGACTCTGGGCCTTGATGTCAAGGACCATCATTTCTGTTCAGGCAGCTCTCTGACTGCAGTAGCCCTGACCTCAGGCTGGTGTTTCCAAGCACCACAGTAAAAACTATAAGAATATTGTTACCAGTAATAGGCAAGGCATCTGACAGGGGAATATGTAATTTTTTTTTTTTTCGCTTTCCCTTTCAAGAGAAAAGAAATATCTCCAAATTACTGGGATGTAATTTTTTATCTCTTCTTTATAAGAGCAGTGTCCATGATTATGTTGCTGCTGCCAGTCAGGCCAAGTGTTATCAAGGTCTGACTATTGCAGTCACACAGAATAAAAGTGATCGTGTTTATGGAGGTTTTATTAGTTGAAATTATATTTCAGCTGAAAGGTGTGCTAAAGATGAAATGGAATTTCATTTTGCATTAAACAGGAAAGAATACAAAGGAAAAAATCCTATTACAATAAGAGACAGTGCACCGTATGTGGGTTTATAAATTTGACCCTAATTTTGGAAATGGATCCCTAATCTTGCTGTGCAAGCAACGTATGCTGCACAGTAATACCACAACCATAGCATCAGGTTTTAAAAACTGCACATTCAGTGTGTCAGACTTCCTTGGAAATGATCTAACTTTTGTGGACTGTGAGTCAAAGGCAGGTTGATGTCAAAAAAAGATGTGTTTATTGAAGAAACTGTAATGACCTACTTTTAACGTTGCACTACTGTATTTCTTGGTTATTTGCAAGTGTCTGACATTTCCACTGAGATAAATTGCATGGTAGTTAACCTTTGCGACAACTACTCATGGCTATTGTTGGGCATGTGGATTATTTTGGCAACTAGCTAGAGTAGACTCATGTTCTCCTAGGAGATCATCTAGTTGTCTCTGATACTTGATTCTTAGGTACTTCTTCATCCCTGTAAAGTCTGAGTGTCTTGCAGGTTTAAATATACCTACACTCAAACTGCTTCAGCTAGATAGGAAATTGCATAGAGTAAAACTGAGAGCTAATTCTCTAAGGAGATACAAGACATTTCATGCTTGGAGTTGAGGTATCTGACTCTGGGGTGCTCTGATACCCCATAGGATCAGTAGGGCTCAAGGGTGGGATTCATGAAAGCTGCTATGCTGAGAGCCACTTCAATAGGCCAGGGGGAAATGTCCTTTCCATCTGATAGGCACTTAACTCCGGGCTGTAGGCAGAAGACTTTGTACACCAAAGGCTCCATCCAGGGAGGAGTAATGAGGCAGTGCCTCTTGCATGCTCCCTAATGTTAGGGTGCTGACCTGGAAATGTAGCTGTCCAGCAAGTCTTATCCCCGTTGTAGGGAGGGTTAGATGTGTTAATAAAGGCAAGGGCAGATGAATTATAATATCTTACTATTCCTTTTCAGATCATCTTTACTCTAAAATCCTCAAGGATTTTTCTTCCTAGGGAGGGGATTCTCAGTATTTCTTTCCTTTTTCTGCAAGCTAATTATATATTAGTTGAAACAAGGGGATGATGTCCCAATTAAATGGATGACTGCTGTAACCATGGAACATCTTTGAAATTAAATGGGAAGGATTCCTGCTCCAGGTGCAGGCAGTACCATGGATACCAAGGATATATACAGTCCCAATATAGAAATGCATAATAATAATAATGAAGCAGCACTAGTTACATTAATATTAGTGACCATTACGTATAACTTCTCTCTGACCCAGGGAATGGTAAGGTAGTTTGTACCAAACTGCTTCAGTAAAAGAGAATAAAGTATGTCTGCACTGTGCCATGGAGGGGCAGTGCAGAGACACATACCTTGTGGCATTTAAGCTGCTGCAGAACTGGAATAATATAGTTGCATCAGCACGTTGCAAATAAGGTCTGCCAAGAGGACTGGCATCATTAGCTAACCTAGTGATTCTGGAGCTTGACCAAGAGTGATGTATTCTTGGTCCCAGTCTCTATGTCCTTGATTATTTCTGGCTTGTATTTGTTTTTTAATCCAGATGCCATCTAATGTTAGATGTTTGAACATCCCAGGGAAGAGAAACTGGGTCCTGGGTCTCTTCCACTTGGATCCAGGTTTGTGTTTCTTTGTAGGCCCTGCCTGGTCTAATCCCTCCTGTGTTTTTCTGCTGGAGATAGAGACTGTAGTTTCAGCCCTCCTCAGCAGGGAAAAGCCTGGAATCCAGGTCTACCACTTCCTAAGCAAATACTCTACTCGGGTATTATGCAAAATGCCATGGCTGTGAATAAAAACTTGGCATGCATTAAGATTGCTCAAAGCATACCAAATAAATCAGACTCTTCAGGAGGGACAGCTAGTTTGTAAATCCCAAACAGCCTTTGTTGACAGAGAAGTGCTTAGATTGTCAGCTCAGCTTGGATTTTTCAGAATCTAGTGCAAAATCCCTTTGTGTCTTCAGTTTTCATTACCCCCTGAGCTGCGAGGCAGAGTATTCGTGTTTGGCATTCAGGATGAGGTGCATTTCAGTGCTTTGCCTGTCCTGTGCACCTACAGTGGCTAGGCCCCAGAGCCCAGTTTCTGTCAAAGGTTTTGTGCCCGGAAAGCAGGAGCAGAGAGAGAGCAGGAGCAGTGCTAGTGCCCTTTGAGGACACGAGCCCGGCAGTGTGCAGGACCCACTGAATCGGGATTCAGCAAAGGAGGCTGGTGAATGTTTCAACAGGGAAAATGCAAACAGATCCCCAGTCTGCTTGTGTGTTCAAAAGCTGCTTCTGAAAGAAAAGGAGAAAAAAAAGGTTGTGGATAAAATAAAGAAGTTAATTTTAAAAGATCTGTGTGAGCACAAATGGGTGGTTTGAATTCAGCTCTGAAAGGAAATAACCTTTTAATACATACTTGAGCAGTTAATGTCTGAACCTTACTAGTTTCCCGAAAAGTGATGCTTGTTGCTTGCTAACTCAGTGCTCAGAGCAACTGTCCAGAGGCTGTGGCCCATACCTATGCAGCCAGGAAACTTAATAACAAGCAACAGAGAGTTCTTTGGTACAGCTATGCTGTGCTTGGATAACTGCTCAGGATGTCCTAGAAAATGACGTCTTATGTCAATAGCGCAGGTGAGACATTTGTGTCTTAGTTCTTGCTTCAGAAATATGAAATTAGAAAGTTTGACATGACTGTCCTGGGTACTGTTCACCTCTACTCAGACTTACTACACCGGCATATCTTTTCCTAGACAATATTAATTCTCCAGTTGAGCTACACAATGGCTTACATATGCTAAATCTATTTATGTGTTCACAGTATAAAGCTTGCCAGGCCTTATTTGCATTTGTGGTTTATAAAACCTGAACATGATTTCCTGAATGCATGACGGTGCCATATATCGTCTCCTGATATGCTCTGAAAACCAGCCTCCTAATGACTTTTAGCCTATTCCTAGGGCTGCTTACATTATCGTAATGTTGTTGAGTTACCTCTAACAGAGCCAGCAACTCACTACAGAGATTTCATTCCCTTGTGAGATGGCAGAGGAACTCTCTTTCTCAGCTGCATTAGTTGTCTCACTGCAGATAACTCGGCCCAGATTTGCATAGGTGTTGAATGTCACAGCTGCATGTCCCAGTGGCTGCAAAAGGCACTGGGGAGTGCTCAGTGCTTTCTGAAAAATGAGACTATTCGGATTTCAAATTTACCACTGCAAATTAGAGGAGTGGAAAGTATGAGGCAATGAAGGATGGGATTTATTTGCATTCTCCTGATTCCAGTATACTGGTGTGACTACTAAATATATTTTGAGATCTCCTGAGTCTTTGAGAGCATGTAATATTTTTGTCTTAACAAGGAAAAGAAGAAAATGATGGATGAAATCGGATCATATAAATTTTATTTAAACACGCTGTTGTTGATTTGCATTTTTTTTCTTGGTCCAACTGGAGCAGGAAAATCGTGTTTTTTCAGCTCTGCAAGTTCTATGATTACATGAGAACCCCCTAAAGAGCTGATAAAACAAGTGTGACAACGCAAGATAAATAATTGCTTCTGGCTAATTGTTTCCAAACTACAGATGCAGTCATATAGTCAAAAATCGTCATGGCCAGTTCATGGAACAGCTGTTTTATATAGAAATGCTGTGATTCATTTTAAATTCCTGTCCATTATGTGCTCTTGGTGAATTTAGTGTAATTACATGTAGAAAAAGGTTATTGCATTTTTTGAGGAAGGCATTGGAAGCTGCCATTTTTCAACAGTGTATTTCTGTGCTGTATTATTCCCCCCAACAAAAAGCAACCAGAAAGGTGTGTCAGAAAGACAGATTATCTTCAAAAATGCATGAAAGGTGGCAGTCTGGTTTCAACACAGTTCTGTGTAATTTATAATTGTTTTCTGTCACGTTAACTGTTAACTGTCCTATTTGGTAAAGATGTATGTTGATAGGAAAAAAATCCAAATGAGGAGTGACAGGGTATTCTGAAGAAAATTGCTTGAGAGAAATTTTGCTGGGCTGTTCCTTCTATAGCAACAAACACAAACTACCACACAAATAGAGGACATTCTGCCCAAATTTGGCTCTCTACCCACGGGAATGGATGTGGAACTGAAGCTGCAGTTATCCTGGCTGTTAATTTTCCTGGGTGTTTGCCCTGTTATCTCACTTTCCTCCCTGTAAAATGGGATATTAATCCTTCCTTCTTTCAGAGAATTAGTTAGGTTTTGTACAGTCCTTTGGCACTATTAATGAAGGATTTCCTCTGCAATTTAACGCACCTCTCCCTCTGCACAGATACTCCTGACTACACCAGGAACCTTTTTCTGCAGACTCAGATTCAGTGTTTTGCATTAGGAGCTGATGAATGTAAAGCCAAGATTTTCCCTGAGAATCTGGAAGAGAAGCTGAAATCGCTTCAGTGAAAAGTGAGCTAGCGTGGTGAGTTTTATATCCCTAAATTAGCACTGAAGAGAAGGGGAAAACTTAAGAAGTAATTTCACAGTAAAGCCTCAGTATGCTGGTGAGTAGGAAAATAAAGTATTCTTCATCCATGAATCATGCTCACTCCTGGGGAGGAGAGATAGATACTTATTGCTCTTGCCATTTACCCTCTAGCCAGCTGTCTGAGGAAGAGTCATGCACCTATAGCCACACGTTGAAAATATCTTCTCTGCTCTCTCGAGTTGTTATAATGGTTAGAACAGAGAGGAATTGTGAAGGACTTCATTATTCTCACCATTTAATTTTGCAGGATGCCCTTTGGTGCTTCTGCTCTGTGGTACAGCAGAGTCATCCTGATTGATGTATACATTTGGTGGACACCAAAATAAGGCTACCGCTACTAAGAAATACTGACTTTGATGTAATGAATTACAAAAAAAAAAAAAAAAAAAAAAAAGGCACTAAGACCATTTTGGAAATATGAAGTAGTAATGCCTATTTATTTAGCAGCTATAGCACAGAAGGAGAACACCAAAAAGCAAATAAAAAACCCCTAAAGTATGGGAGTCTAGAGCTAGCAAGCACCAGTTCAGCCTTATCTCCTATGGATACAGTTGGACACAGCAGCAGGAATGTTATTTTCTCCCTGCATGATACGAGTCACTTCCACAGGAGACAATATGCAATCCTAAGAGCTAAGCACTAGGTGTTTCATATTTGCTGAATCTCTCGCTTTGAGTCATTGATTTCTTCACATTGAATCTCATCTCTGGCCCAGTTTGTGAGCCATTAAGTGAGGAGTCTACTGTGTTGATGAAATAATAATTCTGTTTACAGAGCGCCTTCTCACCAAGGCACTGTAGGTGCAGCACAGTATCTGTTTAATTCACACTCTCTTAATAATTAAAGCTTTTCTACCTAATGCCTTTGTGAAAAACTAAATTCTTGTGCTGTCTTCAACCAGAAGCAATTGTAGAGAGGCTGCTTGGGGAGCAGTTCCTAGAAGGTTGCCCATTTGTTTGGCACTGTAGCACCCTTTCCTCTAGAATGAAAAAAGCGTTTACTTCATTTGGGGAAGGTGCTCAGGCTACGTACACAAGCACATCAGCTGAGAAGCAGAATGCAGTGATACTCCATTTCTGCCATACTTTTGTTCCATTAGGGACCACCATACTCCGAAAACATAATTCATGTGACACCTCAAAGTGTTTTTTCTCCCTCTAAAAATTTAAGATATGCTGAAATGATACATAACCCTTAAAACGCAAATTGGCTGATGATAGCAGAGAAAGATATCAGAAACTTAGGAAGAGTAAGGGCTAGGATGACTAGTTGCATCCAGCCCAATCCAGAATGGCAAGAGTTTACCCATCCAGCTGAGAATTCCCGTAGAGGGGACAAAATCTTGTTCATATGGTTTCAGACAATCATCTTCTACAGCACTCACTCGTTTTATTTATCTATCTATCTGTCTATCTATCTACCTATCTATTTTTAATTCTCATATCTATGCAGGGAAAGAAGGAGAAAGGAAGGAACTGGGGTATGCTGGCTAAGCAGCCAATGTGCTGTCTCATCCCTTAATATTTACACACTGCTGACTTAACTATGAAGAGTTCCTCTGTGCTCCACTTGAGAATACATAGGGGCACTTGCGAAACCTGTCCAGAGATTTACTTCCCTGGCCCACCAAAGCACATTTTTGTATGCTTAGTGAATCCAGCTCAGGAGAGAATAAAGGTTAGTTACAAAGGTAAAAAAAAAATAATGAACATTCATGAAATTTTTGTAAAAAGACACATTAGGGTTCTGTACATACCTTGTGTAGGTGTAAAAATCACATACACATACAGGATGTAAAGGAGCAGATGTCATAATCCTAAAGTGCTATCATTAGTGATTTGCATCTGTAGACCTGCTCTTGGGCTAATACAGCATAATTAATTTGTTATATTGGCTGGATACAGCTCTGAAGTGACCATCTGCAATCGAGATGTGAAAAATGAACCTGAGAAACCAGCTATGAAATGTGGTGACTCCCAAAGCTGGCTGACATGGCTTCCCTTTACCCATGGGAAGGGGTCCTGGAAGCTAGAGATCTTGTAGCAGAGTTGAGGCTTTAGGTCACATTATTGTTTGTGTTTGAAATATGCTTTGAGCAGGAAGAAAGAGTAGGAGGGAAAAGATGATAGTCTGTGTTGGCAGGAATGAATTAATTTGCCTCTTGCACCCATGTGAACACTGGCTTCAGGAGGTCGTGTCCCTTACCACTACCATGGCATATCCCTTGATGGCTGTGTCAGGGGGCTGCCGGCATACTCAATATGTTGCACTGGTTAAGCTGAAGCATCTTGAAAGTACCCAGCATTCTCTTAATGTGCTTGTATTTCTCTGCCCTCCCTTCCTATTTTTGAAGGGTTCCTGGCTAAGGAAGGGTGCAGAGATAGACAGTCATTTCAATTCCCATTGCATCATCCCAAACAGTTTTTCTGAAGGTAATAGGCTGTAGTAGTAGATGAATAGTTCTGGTGGCATTAGCCCACTTCTGAGTTACCTGAAAGCCATCACGTGCCTAGGTGCTGATAGGGCTGGAGCTCATGGGGGAAGCGTCACCAGACCCCAGGAGAGGTGGTGGCTGAGAACAAACCATCATTGGCCAAGCTGCACCTGAGCAGCACTATTGCTGGTGTGAAGGCATGGGAACAACTAAAATTTACAATCTCCTCAAACAATGCCTTTGAAAATGTTTTCCTAAGATTTTTACTTTGCTTCTGTCACAAAAAGCAAGACTGGAAAATAGTTTGAGAGCTCTTTAAGATAAATCCTTTTGTGCCTTTCCTACAGATGCAGGTAATTGCAGAGAGATTTGGGATCTGTCTAAGTCAGATGCTGCCCATTAAAAAATATATCTCAGGGTTGGATTTGACATGCAGTGTTGACATCCTTCTTTCTATAGTAAGGCAGATGACATGTTTAGCAGACAGCTACTTTGACAACTTCCCTTCTGAGGAGCTGAAGGAAAATGCTGAAAATTTTCTGTAGCTTTTGATATTTTATGTGCTTGCTGGGCTAATCTTTATAAAATCCTGACGTTGGGGGGTCACGCTTACTGGTATCAGAGGCAGATGGAACTCCAGAGACATCAGTGGAATTGCATCTCATTGCAGTTATGAAGCTGGACCTCCCTTTGAAGAAAAATATTGCCTTGCTACCATTAAGGGGAGAACAGACTCACCGGCTTCTGAGCTTTGATATCAGCTCTGCAGACTTGTACGACTGCAGGATTTTTCCAAACCTATCATTTCTTTCCATTAGGAAAATCACCTGCACAAACCTTTCAAGAAATTATCAAAAAAACCCCCTATTTCCTCCTCATAGTTTAAATTACATCTTGAGTTATTTCCTATGCATTGTGTGTGTTCTTTACTTTCTTCCTTTCACTTTGTTACACTAGAAACTACATTCTGTATCCTAACGTTATGCCCATATTATGTGATAATGACTAACTCCAGAAACAGACCCTAAAGCCATTACAAAGAGCTATTGAACGAGACTTGAACTGTCAATGTGCTCATTCAAAATGCGATGAAAGCCAGGCAAGTGCCTTGAAGAGGAAATCAGTCTAGATGCTTCATTCTATCACCTCCTCCTTTAATAGGAGATTCCCAGAGTGGGATCTCAACAGTTCCTGGAAACCTTCTGACTGGTTACTGTGAATGTATTTTTCAAAATAACTATTTTCCACAAGGTGCGATGTATTTCGTTTGTTTTCACTTGTATTAGTTTGAATTGTATCAAGATGTATACCAGATTTTCACTTGAATAGTTGGGAAGAGTGTTTGACTTGCATATTTATAATGTTTTTAGGGCCACACGTAATGAAGTGGCAATATGTTTTGGCACAGTTGCAACTGTGAATACTTTTAATTTGTCTTATATTAGTGTGTCTGATAGAAGATACCATTACTGCATTTTTTCTGAGGGTACAGTTAGACAAAGAGATTTCTTCTCACACAATAAGCCATAATTAAAATTGATAATATATTAATGTAGAGAGATTTCTTTTGTATGAATGGCTTGGTCACGTTTGCCCTCTAGCGGCAGTGAGTTTCCAAACGGTGGACCCCCAGGAGCCAGGCGAGAAGGGACCTCTAAGGAGACCATAGCTAATGGATTTTTTTTTAACTCTGATTTATGGTTCAGTCTATTTATCACACTCTACTGTGAGCATATAACTGTACAGGGAAGGCTTCTTCTCACCTAGAGGTCAGGGCGAAGTTTGTGTAAACCTGCTTTCCTGCTGCTCCTTTCCCTCAAAGGCAAGGCCATAGAGGAGATCACTGACTCTCTTATCTAGAAGATAAGCATGGCAGAAGCTGGTAGGAACAGAGGGGGCTGCAGTTAGATTTCCTGGGGGTTTGCTATAGGAATCTGTTCAGCTTGTTGAGACACAGTTGATCACATAGCGCTTTCATTATGCCCCTGCTTTCTGCCTAACAAGGGAAAAATAAGCCCTACAAGTAACATAATGAAGAATTCAGGCAAAAAGAAGAACTTAAAGTAGGAAAGGTCTTTTTATATGAAGGAAATCTTTTGGGAAGTGAAGGGGGTAACGAAACCCAGTAGCTGTGAAATTGCTGTGTGATAATCAAGTAAGCAACCTCTCAGTCCGTCATTCAGAAAAATTATTGCAGTTTTCAGACTTGAGTCATTGGAATAGTATGGCAGACTAGATGTATTTTATTTCTCATACACTGTTTTAAAAGATCTACCAACATTTTTGCAGCAGAAGAAACTTTTTCTTTTCCTAGAGTGCATGTTGATGTGGGGGAAAATGGTGAGGTTCAACGATTTCAGTGCAACTACTGAGGAAATGATTGAAATTCAAGGATGATGTAATGTGGAAATTATCGGGTATCTTCCTGGGGGGGCTGGCCCTGGGTGATCCCACTTCATCTGTATTCCAAACATCCATTGACTCGAGGCTGTTGGTTTTATAAAAGTACTATTTTTTTCCATATTGATTTCATAGGATGAAGTGCTTGTAGAATGGTGGAAGTGTAATGAGAGCATTATCAGATGAAGAAGTTTCCGAGCTAAAATATGAGTTTTGACAACTTGGCTAACCAAACACATTTATAGCTAGCAGTGGTGAAAATCTCACATTGTCTGTAGCCCAGAGTTTATCAGAGGTTATGCAAATGTAAGCTGTTGTGGCAGTGCAATTCTTGTCTTGTGTTCTATATGGAACTGCAGTTAAAAGGGGACTTGATGACTGGAAGAGGTGGACACAATTACAGAAAATATTTATATTGCTATTGTATATGGGGCAGTTCAGACATACAGTTCTGATCACCTAATCTCAAAACAAATCAGTTGCATATATAAATCACTGAAAAAAAAACATTTTAAGGGAGACTTTTAAGGAAGGAATGTTGTCCAAAAGGATAAGACGAGTTCAAGAGGAGCAAAACATACATTTCAACCACTCTTCAGTGCCATGCTGAAAACATGCAGCAGGTGAGTGAAGGTGACACTCAAATGTTTGTACCATAAAGGATTTAGCCTTAGAATTGGTGGTAGAGCTTTGAAAGAAATGAGAAATCCTTCTTAATTATATTTATATTGACATGATATAAATCAATACTGTATTCTGAGCTATGACTCTGCCTTGGCCAGGCCAAGATTCTCTCTGTTGGTGTTAGTTCATGTAAAGCTGCAGATTTGGTAGGACTGAGTAGCACACAAAGCACAGAGCTTTGCCCATGCCGGTAACCTAAATTTTGACCTTTAATTCAGCTCATCTGTGCCTACCCACCAAGAGAAAGCTGGAACAGGATGCCTAATGATGGACAAAAAATGAGTACTTTGGGATCCTTTGAAAAATATAAAAGAAATAACCTCATCACACCACACCTGAACAGCTCCTCTGTCCCCTGCATGAGTGAAGAAAGTGAGGCAGAGAGCAACATGTACACACTGTAAAAAGGAACTGCATCTCAGGGGAATTTCAGGCTGTCACACTGTGTCTCACTCTGTGCAGGAGGGAGATGTCGACATCCCAGCATTTCTCATGAGTGGAGCAATCCATTTTGTTGATCCACCAGCTGGCCAAAAGGTGGGGGGAGTGCCAGGTTCCCTGTCTGCCTGGTGCTAACCAGCTGGCCCTGGGCATGCTTAGGAGCCTGCAGAGCCAAGCTGAAGGCAGGAGGCAGCGCGGGGAAGCTGGCTGGTTGCTGGACTTGGAGCTGGCAACCTTACCCGGCCCAGGAAGCTGTGTAATCCGTGCGGCTGCAGCTGGGGATCTGAGGACTTGGCAAAGGGGGTAACCTGCCTGCCAGATTTATTTTGGTCTGTCAGGGAAGGTCACCAATTAATTCCTCTGGAGCATTTCAGATTGGCTGCATCAGGATTTTCCAATGTGAAGCTGTAGCATTGTAGAGACTGATGCCCAGCTTCACAGAGCAAGGTAAAAGACTTAGGTATGATGTTGGTGCTTATACTCAAGACTGAAATCCTTAATACTCCCTTCTATGCCTTTAAATAGCAAAGTCTATCTCTGCCTAATTTTCACAGTCTGTGCAGCTCTCCAGCATCCTAAAGAACAGCGTTGCCTCTGCTCAGAAGGGCTGGAAAAGCCACAGGGCTCAGCCCCTTCTCACACATAAAATGTGAAAAAAAAAAACATCATACAAGGTGTTCTTCCCTCTACACCCCTTAATCTCTATCAGTGAGCCCCACAAAAGCACAGTATCTGTGATTATGCTCATTCAGTGATGCAACTCAGGTTCCCACTTATTTTCATACAATTACTTAATGGGTGAAACAGTCACCTAAAATCTAAGACTTCTACTCCCCACCTTTCCCCAGCTGTGTTTCAGAAGGGGCAACGTAGCTGCCAGAAACTAGAAAGTGATTTCAGGTATGGAAACTTGTTCCAAGGGAGCCCAGGACCTATGAAATGGGATGTGTATGATGACCTCTTCAGCATTTCCTATTGAATAGTCTAGGTAGCTATCAGGCTGAAGGGGGAAGATACCTTAGATCCCACCTAAAGTGCTTAACTCTCCTTAATGTAAGGAATTTAGTACATCACTCTGGGGAGAAGATTGTATTCTGGCTTCAGACACATGAAAGTCAGGTCTTGTAATACAGTGAATCATGATATCAGAGACAGTGGGGGCATTATGACTCATAGTGTAGAGATGTCCAAGGTGGTATCGAATGGAAGTGGTCTAGACACATTTCACAAAGAAAAAACACCATTCAGTGATACCAATGTATCTGCATTGAGTCTGAAGTAATGCAGGCAGGTTAGTGTCATGGTGAGATACACATTTGACTGCCAGTTCTCATCCCAGCCTGAGCCTGCATCAATCTCTTATGCCCATACTGAATCTAATCTGTATATCATCACCCACGTCTCATGATCATGAACAGGTCTTGAGTATTAATAGTTATGTTTTGACCACATAAGCAGGAATCTAAGTAGAATTCTAGCGTGTTAGCTTATTCAGCCCAAATTCTTGGCTGTATTTCTTTTGCTATAATCATCTTTTTATCAGCTGGCAAGAAAACAAAGCATCAAAGCAGCTCTAGCTAGAGTAAATTCTCAACCACATGAGAGACAGATTTGACCACTGTTAAACAAGGCACTTAAATATTGTTTCATATAATGTCTATAAAGAATGTTTAGTTACTTCTACTTGCTAAGGTTAAGATGATGCATGGGGAAATAATGTAAAAAAGTAGTGGAGGTAGGTTCAAGGGGAGCTAGTCACAACATTTCATGCATTTGTCACCAAGGAGAAGATTTTGAGAGTCATGAAAGTGCCCTGAATCTTCAGAATGAAAAGAAGCTGTGACCCATTTTACCAGTGAGACAAAACAAAGATGTGGCAAAAGCCTGAGGATTGTTTTTTCAGCACCCTCTTTTAGCACTATATTTGATATAATGACCCTTGCAGAGTTCATGCAGGACTTGTGGTCTGATGGTGCAAGTTTCCGATTAGTATTTTTCTCCAAAGCACTCACAATTTGCCTAAAGGCAAAATGCATCAAAAATGACGGAGGATGTGGCTATCCAGTAATAGGGCCCAAGATTACTTGGACTAACAGAATGTACAACCTGATGAATCCCAGTTAGCTGCTACGGTAAAGATACTGATTTAATATTGCCTCTGTCATGCAGATGGCAGTTGGCGTACTCCAGGATAATCCACAGAGGTCTTGGATGTTCAAACTTCTTCTGGGCCCTAACTCCAACCTTGCCTAACAGCAATAACCTGCCTTTACAACTACTACCATGTCACAGGTCCCTGGCCCTTAGCCTGTTTGTAATCAAAGATGAGTGAAAGATACTGCAGAAAGAAAGCAAAGGGAGGAGAGAGAGCAGGTTTATAAGGCTCCAAGGGTTTCAGTGGGCTGATGTTTTAGCATGGGGTGCAATGTGAATTTTGAAGCTGCCCGAATAGCTTCTAGGTGGGGCATGGTGCCCAGCTGCAGGGGTGCCTGCTCCCCCAGGAGCTGGGTGAAGGTGTGCCCGTGTTTGTCCTGCTGAGAGAAGCTGAACATCCTAGTGGACACAGATAAACAGGTAAGGGGAACTGGGAAATCAGGAAGAAACAGGCTACAGTAGTGAAAGGAAGTGCTGGGATCAGATCTATCTGTATATAATTCCTGCTTCCCAAAACCCATTTGAAAGTAAACTTAATAATATTAGGACATATAAGTGTTCACTGTGAATTGCAGCTAAGTGAACTGCAAGGGAAAACCAGATATTTTTTTGTACATTAAAGCATTTTCAGGTATGAAAATAACAACCTTCTCACACTGATTGAGGAAGAACCGTAAGTGCTATTTTCGAACAGCTTTGGATTTTCATAGTAAACTGTTCTCCCAGCCCTGCTTGCAATGTAATTACTGCCTATCCAGCAATAACAGAAATGAGAATGTCTTAGGCAATGTCTTTTTCCTCCAGAGACAATGTGAAATAGTGTTCAGAAAGGTACAGAATTGTAATGTACTTACAGGGAAAAAAACCACATAGTAATCAACTATAGAGGTTAGAGGGAAAAAAGCCACCCCAAACCTTGATTAGAATTTATATAAAACTGCCTGGAATGTATCAGACCTATAAATAAACCCAGAGGAAAAAGATTTAAACTATTGTTAGTAAAGAAAAAAGCCAGTAGATGGCATGAGAGACCTTGAGATTCGACATAAAGCTCAGATGGCTACTAATAGCTACTCTCTTCTGCAACCTTCCGTGCTGTCTCTGGTTTTAGCCCTAACTATTGTATTTGCTAGATTCCCGAGGTTTCTTATTCATCAGCTGCACTTAGATCCACACAGTACATTTATTTTTAGGGACAACTAAAGTTCGTTTAATAACTCATTCAAACATGCTGAGTAAAAGCCTAGCTCTGTTGAGTTTAACCATTGACTTCAGTAAGGTTAGAATTGTATATCTTATATTTTTTTAATGCTCATGCTGTGAAGCAAGCATTTCATTTCCAGGAGGGGTCTGATATTAACGGTTTTGTCGTTTCCTATCATGCTGTAGCTGCTTTCTGTGGAACAGAATGACCATGCTTTCCTGAGAGTCACTGTGTCATTTAAAATTAGTGAATCAAAAGAGCCAGGTCTGATGAACAAAAGGTTTGTTGTCTTTGTCTAGGATACAAAAGACCGTGCCTCCAATAGCCTTTTGCCTATCCCATTGTAATAGTGGGATCCAATTCTAGGCTTTTATGAATAATCCACTAAGGTTTAACCAAAGCTGACCGTGAACAAATCAAGTACATTGTTTTGATTTTTTCCAAATGTATAGTTATTTTACAGTTGGATGAATTTGTAAATGAAAACCTTCAACTTAGCAATAAAATATACTCATGTGGTTAGGAGATCTAGTGGAAAAATTTACTTTTCATCTCTAGAATCACTGAAGAACTTGCAAAAGACATATGGGACTATAAATTCATAAGCATTTCTGACTCCATTGAGTAGGTAAGTAGTCATATCCTTCTGATGCAGAAAATGAGTCACAGAAATCCCCAGCCTCATGCAAAACTGCATTACAGAGCTGCAAAGGCAGGATTAGGACTCAAGCCTGGCCTATGCTTAGGCCTGCATCTTTTTTCTGACACTCATATTTTTAAACAATACTGGGTACTGTAATTGCAAGATCATATTCCTTGATTACTACAGTAAAGTCCAGAGTTCATTAATTCATATCATTGAGAAGCGCTAGGAATGAAAAGTAGAGTGCATAAAAGCTCAGACTGTGAAGTACACATTTTAATACTCGGAAGACTATATAACTTTGGTTTGCTTTATAAAATAGGACAGGCATGATTTCCAAATGAGGTTTAAATCTGGACTGCAGATATCCTCCCAGATGGGTTGGAAATGTCTATGTGGTGCATTAGAAACTCCAGAAGGGCTTTTTCACACTTGTACTGCTAATGCTCTTAATTCCATTGGCAAAATGAGCTGGTTCTAAGTGTTTTGCTTTGCCGTGCCCACTGCCAACCTCAGGCTTTACTAACTTTCATTATATTTGGATTTTACAGCTGCAACATCAGTGGAGTCTTTCAGTCAGTCAAAGGCATTCAGCTGTCTCAGCAAGAGGGCACTAACGAACAGGAACTGGACAGAAATGAAAGCTGCCCCTTTGAAATTGAAATAATAAGAGCTGTGTCTCACCCGTGCCCTGCACACACCAGTGAAAGGAGCGTGCCTGGGCTTTGCTAGCAACTGCTTTCCCTCTGGCTGAGCCCACATGCCAGCTGGGCTGCGTTACTGGTAGGGTAATGGTGAGTGATTTACCTGGCTGTGCCCATTGTGGGGCATTTTCACCATTCTTTCCTTGTGTCTGGGACAGTGTGTGAGCTGAGAGTTTCTTTAGGATTTTTGGGTGCAAGCTGTCGCATGCAGCATCTTGCTGTTCGGAGTTTTATTGCCTGTGAACACCACTGCCAGTGGAAAGTGCTAACAAAGGAGCTTCTCCTGGGGAAAGGCATACATCTGTGGTTTTAGCGTGGGCAGAAGACCTTATTCCAGGCATGACAATTTAGCAGAAAGAGATGTGTTACTGTTCTTGTGGCTCCCTTTAATTGGGGCACCAGAGGTGCTCTCTCATTGGCGCAGGATTCAAAGTGTGGTTTCAGCAGGGAAAGGCCTGACCTGGTACATTTGGTTGGTTTTTTTTGGTG
>KZ505817.1:543563-558575 GCA_002844005.1 Limosa lapponica baueri
TTTTTTTTTTTTTTTTTTTTTTTTAATGCTGTACAGTATGTAGTATTATTATGTATTGTCACTGTAGAATAAACTAATTTAGTACTGCTGATCACTCTCTGCCTTCAAGTTTTTTCCAATGACTTTAAGTCTGTAAACTGTTTCTGGGAGAAGGCGTTTGCCTTTATGAGCTGCTTGTATTTTTTGTACTGTACATCCCAGCTTGATCATTGTTAATTAGTGTCATGCTTCTGGTAGATGACTGTGTTTTACTGCGAGCAGAATTACTTTTCTTACTAATGGCTCTTTGCTGTTACTAAATTCCTGTTCTAGTAGTTGAGCATGAAAGTTCATTTTTCTTCTCTCACTACATCTTTTCAACTACCTTTGTCTTATCTGAAGTGGTTGACTGGCAAAAGTTTCTCTTTTGTAAACAAGTGGATTAAAGAGAAAGGTGTTGTATTAAGGATGACAGTCTGATCCCATGAAAGTCAATGGCAAATCTCCCATAAGCCACAGTGAAAACAATACCAGGAAGAAAAGGGCTCTCCAGTTGTAATATTAGTGTGATTTTAAAGGAAAGTGGAATGCAATATTTTTCATCTCCCCTCTTGTTTGGGGCTACCCTTTTTGCAGTTTACCCCTTCTGATGAGTTAGCAAAACACAGCTTTTGTACAGGAATTTTGTGAATGCTTTATTACGAATAAAAGCACAGTGCAAGAACTTACTGGTCTTAGTCTGGACATACCTGCATGAAAAAAAGCTGTTGAATAGAGCACTGGCTATCTGCATGATAGCCCTGTACACATGAAGGTTCTCAAGTATAACAAATAGACTACATTAAGGCTGGGCGAAGGGAAAGAGGCAGGTAACCCACTTTTGCCCTCTGTAGGTTATACTCAGGAGAGAGGCTTAGGGGCAAACAGAATCTTTTCTAATTTGAGGTTGATGGCAAGCTGCAACTTGAGAGAGAATGAGGGGAGTACTATACATTACTCATGTTTCTGCTCTGGAAAGAAAAGCACTGAGAAATGTTATTCTGTAATTGTTCAGCTATTTAGTCTTCAATCGTCTTTCTGATAGCTCAGTATTCAGTTAGAACGTATTTTCTTTAGTGACAGTTCCCTGACAGCATTTGGGTTCAGCAGTACCTTGCCCATGCTAAGGATTCTCTTGGAAGAGCATGCTGGCTGCTATTGCCTGTTGTGGAAAACATATCATGGCTCACTGCACGGCTGATTCATGTACAAGGTGAAGAGATATTGTGCCATTGCTCGGGGTTTGAAGGTGCCACCTATTCCTGGTCCCCTGGGGCAGGAGGGAATTGCCTTTCTGCGTAAGCCTAGTGAAAGCTGGCAGATTGACACTGCACTGGTTAAACACAGTCTAACTGTCCTGCTTGCGTTTTATTTTAGCTTTATGATGCTATTGATATTACATATTTTTCTATATATTACTTTTTTGGAGTATTTGGAATGCTACCTGATGTATTATTGTTCCCTGAAGTTTTTGAAGGCATCATTTTCATAGATACACAATAGGAGATGGTAAACCAAAAAAAAAGTTCCTATTCATACTTTTAGCTCATGAAGCAAGAGCACATCCATTGAAATTTAAATGAAAATGGGGACTGTGTCACACACTATAGCTCTCTGGAAAGCTACAGTGGGAGTCTAGCAGTCCAATTCATTCCTTTGTAGAATGTACTAAGGCTAATGGTCTTGCTGGGAGTAAAATGTATTTTTTTGCAGAATGGTTCCAAGAACAGACTTTACCAGAAAACATAAAAGAAAACAAATGCTTACTGTGTCTTTAGTATGCTAAATATGAAATTCTTTGCACAATGGAATGTTAGCAGTAGCCGTAATCATGTTTTTCTTTCATCACCTAGTGAACATAATTTTAAGAGAGGACTGCTGTAATTATATTTCAGATAAAAGAAAGCAGAATTTCTGGATAATATTATAGTTGGTCTGATTGTTTTGTTGATAGGGAAAAATAAAGAAAGAGACCACATGAATACTTATTTAATGAACAACATATTTATTAAGCAGTGCAGACTGTACATAATGCATTTGACTTTGGATGCAATGCAGTAGGCTTATTTTCTTCAAGCACATTTCTTAATATTTTACTACAGCTATTATGTTCCCTTCTTATCCCTCCAGCTATTCAATTATTTGAATAGTATGTCTATAGCACAACACTAAAGCATTTAGCTTAACTACAGTCGCCAGTGCAGGTACAATCAATGTCAGCATCCACAGACTCCACAACATCCTCAGATGCAGATTTCTTATCGCTGCTTCTCTGCCATTCCAGCAGGTTTACAGCAGTATCTGTCAGAAGAGTGAAGCCATTGTTAACTAACATCAAGCAAATGAACACATTTCAAGGAAATACTGTTTTGATGGCTGCCAACTCCCTCATCAAGTAAAGAATGAAATTCTGCCCGCACAACTGACATCTGACTGACTCACTGACTTGGAGCAGGATTTTCATCCATGATATAATTACTATAATACTTCCCTAAAACCAAAATGAATAACGTTCCATGAAGCAAAAAGACAACAGACAGGAGGCTGTAAAGGTGCTGGAGGTAGCCACCATCAATGTGACTACCACATACCAATACACATCAGTAATCTCTTTTTATGTTAGCACTGCATATCACTGTGTATTTCAGCTCACTATTTGTTGAAGTTCATTCTGAAGGATAAGCCCTTTGGAGAATTTTCAGAGGTTCATAAACTTCTAATTAAAGTTTCCCATATATTGTGAAATCTGGCAGAGCATTGTCAGTTGCAGTATTAACCTTACCACACTGCTTTATCAACAGCAGCTTGAATAAGCCATATCCCTTAATGCTGAAATAATCTAAATGGAATAATGATATTCATCCTCCCAATAAATATTCTTAGCTAGTTGGAGGTTTATCATTGCATCTAGAAGAATATTAGGACATCCATTTAGATTAAGTTTGTATAATGAGAATGGGTAAAGCTTTCATAATTTTACCTCCATTTGTTTTATCCCTTAGTTGGACAATACATTTATAACATGCCATCTCTCATCACAGGGAAATCTGGAGACTGCTCTATGGGTTCAGTTTTTATCAGTCACTTATCTCCTGAAATGCTAACACTCTCCTCGGCTAAATTACTGTCCATCCTGAAGCTCAGGTTTTGCATAATAAACTGGATAATAAATAATTCCCAGAAAGGTGCTGGAGATGTTTTTGAAAAATATATAATATTTTCTAGCTGTGAAATGTTATAAAATGTCTAAGTTCTGTTTTTTATATACATTTATATACATTAATTCTTATTATGTCTCTTAGTCTTGAGCATACTGTGGGTTTGATCACATTCATATCTGTGTAGAAAATTGTTCCCTCGGCAAACTGGATCATGGCTGAGTAACTGTGATCCCTATGGGTAGGGCTTGTGGCATGTTTGAAATGTAAACTGATATGTGGACTTAAGCTTGGAGTGATGTCTGTGTCAGTTAAGATCCTAAGACTATAGTCGCACTGATTTGAGGACGACAGGGGAAATTCTGCACCCTTGTACTTCATTTTATCCTTGCTCCACTAGTGACAGTGATGGGGTCCCTCTCTTTTCAAATGGCAGACTATCAGGTCCGAGTTCTCATATAAACAGCGGAGGAAAAGTCTCTGTCTAGTGTATGCAAATACAGGTTCTCAGCTTAAGAAAGATGAGGATTTTGTTTCTGCTTCTTCTCCAAGTCAATGAACAAAGAAAGAAAAAGAACAGTTTTTACAGGCTGGCCTTGTATTTCTATTGATCCTTAGCCTGAAGAAAAGCAATCATCTTGCTAAAAAAGCACAAATGGCATCTTTTCCCTTCCTCCTCCTCCTCCCTTTTCTTGTCCTTTTCCCCCTCCTCCACCTCCTCTTCCTTCTCCTCAGGATAAATAAATAAAAAAAGCCCTTGATTAGGAGTGCTGCTAGCAGACTTCCCAGTCTCTGGTTCAGTAAATGAACCAAAGAAGCCTGCCGTTGCTGTAAAAGCAGCACTGGCTGTGACAACTAACATATCTTTTTTTCTGATTTTCCTCTTTTCTCACACATTTTTGTGAGAGAATGAGACAGCTTTATTATAGCCTAATATTCTGAGGCAGTGAGTGGCCTGGGGTGATGACATTTCAGAGATACAGACTTGGATACAGAAAAGAAATCTGTGAAATATGGATATGACAAGAATTTGGAAGGTTTTTTTTGTTGAGGGTGGGTTTTTCTTTTCATAAAAGGATGCATCTATTCACATCTCAGGGAGCTGTCAGAAAACTATTAGCACTCTGTGCTACTTGTTGAATAGGCTGTTGTAGATGGTTGACTATTATAGAATGATACTCCTTGATTTTATGGGCTGGTTCAGCACATTGCAGATATTAATAACATGAACGAATGTAAAGTTCTACACAGATGTTGCTCAAAACCAGACATAAAATACTCTGTTCCCCCCCAGAATTACTCAACACAGGGGTCCATTGGCTTCAGTGAAACTGCAGTGGATTATCCCAGCTAACAATGGATTTGGCCAACAATGGTTAAAATAGAGAACAGACCACTTCAGTAGATACTCCCTAATGGTAGGTTTCCCTCTAAGGTATATGTGTACTGAGTAATTCGTTAAAAGATATTGGAAGAAATGCACCAGAAATATCTGTAGATTCCAGGCTGGATTCTCCTCTCATGCCTTTATAACTTCAGTGTAAACTTGTGTTAGACAATATGTCACATCCATGACAAATTGGTATAAGTGAAAGGAGAAAAAGGCCCAGTATTTTTAAAAATCTGGGTCATGAGTGTGTGTGTATAAAATACTTTCAAAAACAAACCGTTTTTTGGAACAATCTAGAGCGCATTTCAGCAATGTGTTTTTTGCTGATGTATTGCACAGTGGCATAGCATGGCAGCCTAATCACAGCAGTCATGTCACACTACTTGACTGACTTTCAATTGCCTTGCTTGCCCTGGTCTACACAAAATTGCAGACTGTAATGTGCATAAAAGGACTCAGTGTTGCTTATCTCAACTTTATGGAGATCTTGAAAACGTGAAAAAATTCTTATCGATCACCGCTGCCCCTTTTACCACCTCTAATGTTTTTCTCAGATGATGCTACCTGCCATCATCTAAACTAGCTTTTAGCTGGCCGGTACTGTCAGTGGTTATAGCAAATACTAATGGGATTAAAAACAGCAGCTCAGAGAGGAGCTGGAGCAATACAGGTCTGTGCGTGGCTGTGCTGTGTTTTGTTCTTTTGCGTGCTCTGACAGAGCTCCTACAGTATGTGACACAGAGAAAGAAAAATATCATACCTTTTGGGAAACAGTGAAAGCCAACTTTAACTGAAGTTTTTTCGATTGGAGTACAGTCTTTCATACATTTCAGTACTGGGTCAACAGAGTAGCACGTAGATTCCTCTCCATCAATAGTAGGATTTCGATTCAGCTTCACATAACTGCGCTGCAGCTTGCACCCTAAGAGGAAAGGAAAGGTAGTTAAAATTGTAGAAATAAATCCCAATCGATCCTTGCAATAATAAAGGTCCATATTTTCTCTTCAGCTTTTATTAAAACACAGATGCCTGACAAACCATTTTCACAGCAGTGAGGTTATCGAGATAGGATGATAATAAGTTGGGGGACAGAGGAAAGAGTCTGAAAGGGGAACTATTTTTAAAATTTAATTGCACAATATAACGTAAATGGAATCATGTATACCCAGTTTTTTAGAACTACATAATACACAGAAAATAACCTCTCATGTCTGAAAGCTATTAAGAATAGATACTGCAAGCACAATGGCTACTTCATTACATTAGGAAAAATGTCAACTGTAGTGAATGGATAAAAAAAAAGGCAGCATTTATATAATAACATCAAGGATAATTTTTGTATTGGATGATTTTTATAATGCTGCAATTATCTCACTAGAAAGGTATAATGTCACTTAACAGGATCCCAGCTATGACTCCGTTTCCTGACACACAGATAAGTACAATTCTGCTGCCACTGAAGTCAAGGAGAAAACAACCATTAACTTCAACAAAGTTATCTCAGGTCCAAGGTAAATGGAGACCTACAGAACAAAACTGTATTGATGTTACGGGATACCATCATTATTTTTTCAGCTATGTGTGAGAGGAAGCTCTTTTACCTTAGGAGTGTTTCTCAATATTTCCCTGAGATTGCACCCTCAGATGGTACAGAACAAAAATGAAATTTTGTGCAGAAAATTTACAGAATTTACAAAATTGTGCAAAATTGTGCAAAATTTACAGAAACTTAAGATCTGGCACTACATTCATAGGCTGCAACTTGTTTGGTTAAATTAAGTCTGCAGACAACAGCTGAAACTGCTTTGATTCAGTGGTAAAAATCACTCTTACTTCAGTGGGAGCAAGATTAGGCCTGATTTTGCCTCTCCAAGAAAAAAGCTACTCAGTGTAAGAAATTATTGTAGAATCAATTATTTAACATTGAACTGCATATGAGACAAAGACTTTTGCTGTAGTATATATTCTCTATATTCTCAGGCAGTGTTTTAAACCATCAGTGGTTAAGGAAATGAAAATGGATATATATTGCTATTGTCTTTTCTAAGTAAAAAATATCTGCTGCTTTTTTAAAAAAATGATTTCTAGCTATTGGCAGAGGAAAAGTGAACTTGTATTCTCCCCAAGCATAAATTGTTTTCAGATCTACTCACCACCAGAGCAGGTTTCTTCTAGCAATACCCATGAATGAACAAAAGCAGAACAGCTGTGTGCCAGCTTATGATTTGGCATTAGGAGTTCATTGTGCTTTTCTCTGTCATTATTTCCACAAACTCCACAGGTCTTTCCTCTCATCCATGAAGCAACTGTAACCTATAAAATAGCACATCTTTGTAGTGAATACTGAAGTGTTGGTCTGTTACATTGCCAAGGTACTAAACAGAAAGAAAGTAGTAACCTTGAAAGTAAGTCCAATACCTTAAGGATCACACCATCAAAAGTCACATTCTTCAGTCCGTGTGTTGGAGCTTCCACGATAACTGTTGTTCCATTTTTATAAATTTTAACATTGTCTGTAAAAAGACAGTGAATCATAAGGTGATCTGCTTAATTTCAAATGAATGAAGAAACTGAGTAGCACAAAATACACCATAATGCACTTTCCTTCACAATGATCATTTTGCTGCTACAGTTGGATTTTTTTTTTTTTTTTGTGGAGAGAGAAAGCAAAAATAGAAGAAATCATCTCTTTATTTGCAAAAATATTTTACTGCTGTTCCCTATAGTTGGAACTGACTTTTGTACCCCGTCTGCTCAGTCTCAAAATGATAATGACATTGGTGGTGCTCCAACTAAATAGCTGAACCAAAGCATTTAACTGTGACTATAAAAGGCCTTTTTTTCTAAACTATCACCAACCTGGACATACCATACATATAAGAAAGGGCTTTATTTACCTGTCAGTTTTGTTGGGGAAAAGTAAGAGTGTATATACTACAGGAGACAGGAATGTAAGCCAATACAAATCTTAAGAAAGTAAAGTGTCTAGTTTTTCCTTGAATTAATCCCACTTGTATTTTCTTTATGTTGAGATCATTCTGTGGAATTTATAAAAACTTCTTGAAGATAGTTAGTTTCCTGGTGGAAAAGTGGGCATCACAGCTTACCTTTTTCATACTCAGAAACTCCGCTGTGTAATAGAACTGGTTCTTCATTGCATGCCACAAGGAAAGATGAATTTGCGGCAGGACAGATTGTGATGTTCCTTCAGAAAAAGAAAAAAAAAACTCAACAAACAACTAGTGGTTAATTTAAAATGTAAAAAGTAGAGATATCTGTGACCAGAGCTAGCAGAGAACCAATTTGAATATCTGAATTTTGAATGAATGAATGAGCTGTTTTCTTTCCAAAGTGCAAAATTCACTGGGACATTGGGTTTTGAGATTCAACCTTTAAAGAAAAGGCAGTGGGGGGACTTAACAAGCAGGTTATCAGATAATGGTGCCTGTGAAATTGAAGACAAGAGCAACTAAACCAAAGAGTCTCAGCTAACGATTGCTTCTGAAAATCCCATCTTTCCCCAAATAGTTGATTGCAAACTACTTTCACCTAGGAGCTAGACATCTCCCCTCCCCAGACCAACTGCCTGCAACTTTATACCTAATTCCTGAGCACTCAGGAGAAACCACACTTACGCTGAGGTTGTATTTATGTGAACCTGTCTTGAGAAAGACTGAGGATCAACCTTTCTTGTAGTAATGACGAACTTTGGGTGTTCAGTACAGTCTTGGGCCACTATCAGGTTGCAGCTTTTATCGAAAGAATATGTACGGCTCACATGATCGAATGTTTTGAAATCTCTCTCGCTGACTTCACATGTGGCTGTAAAACAAAACCAGAAAAGAAACAGCAGATGTGACAGTGTCATGCATGCTGCTGCAAAGTATCTCTGTGAGACTGAACTACCTGGCAAACAGGAAAGAAACTTCAACATCTCCTTGGCAGAAGCTTTCAATGCTGCCAGAGTCTGTAAGGACAGGATAGCACTACAGCATAACTACCAGATATAGGCTATACTAGTATTGATTTTGGTTTCATGCTAAACACAAACCTAAAGCTAATGGAAACTAAAACGTACCAAATTATTGAGAAACTAAAAATAATAACCACGATAAAAAGTAGTTCACATTTCTCACAGAGGTGCTAGGCACCAACTGGCTAAGACTCACATGACTCCTTTTTGAAGAAAATAAACAGAGCAGAAAATATATGATCTGTCTTGTACCCATCATCTGATGCCTTTCAATGCAGAGATGGCAGCTTCTTAGAAGGGGCAAAAGACAATCTCTAGGACTTGCAGCCAGGAGTAATTCCTGAACTCTGAATATTTACATCAGTTTGAAGTCTCTTCATTCACTTGCCAACAAACATGCTTTTAAGTCAAGTCAAGGAATGAGCTGTTGGGAAAGCAGGGTTAGAGATGCTATTCTTCCCTATAAGACCACTACAAGGAAATGCAAGGCCCAGTCATGGCAGGGGACAGATCTACAAACATTGCTTATTCATGAGACAAGCATGTAAGTAATATTTACATTGATCTTCTTGTGCTATTTGAGAAGCTATTTCAGGAAATACATTCCAGGCAGTGATATCTCGAGTCTCGTAAGTTGGAGATGGGCCTAAGGGCAGAGTAAATGGGATTCGGAGTGCCTGATAGTAAAGTGTTACCTGAAAAAGTAGAAATGAAAATACATTAAGATAAATTGAACTATATTGATATGACTGCAAACAAAAAAAAAAAGGCTCTTATCTTGAAAAAAAATCTTGAAGATGCATTTATACAATTGCAGTTGTGTTAGTCTCTCCAGGATGCACCCAAGCCTTAAGCTTTTGTGAGGAATCATTGTCTTCTCTTCTAGTCACGCTTCTTGACTTTTTGAGAAGTTATTAAGCACATTGGAAAGTAACCAACATAGATGAAGTTTAAGTGCTAATTGAGTCACTTAAAAAAATAAGGTAACAAGTTAAGTAACTGAGTAAGTAGATGGATGTGTCTGGAAAAGTGAACAGCATACACTATAGGCTGAAAACTGGCATGATGAGCATTGGGGTAAGATCCCTCACCGTAGCCACAAATTACATTTACCAAGAAAATAAAATTAAAGCCTAGTGTGCCTACTTCTTCATTATCATCTATTAAAAATCCTGCAATACTGAAGCACTATGGAAGGTTAAAGACACACTAATTTCTCTGTGTATGAATAGCTAGCTGTTATTAATTTACCAGGGATCCATAGGGGAAATTTTTCAAAGCGCTGCACAGGGATTTGGTGGACAAGGACCAATTAATCAGTGGGATTCTGCAGAACCAGCCTGTGCAAGCTGCTCTGAGAGTGTAACTAGCAGCTCCAGTTTGGTTAAGGCAGAGTTGAATTTGTGGCTGTCATAACTTGCTCAGACCTGTCTCATCAAGCATGGTTACTCCAGATGTTGAATTTGAGTGCCAACACAGACAGATGTTGCAATGGAGTGCAAGGTGTCCTCAAGGCCTCCGTTATCTGTTCTGAGACAACTATACATCCCATAGAACTAGTCAAACTGGGTAAAATGAATAAAGGTATGAGTGCAGAGCAGTCATACTTGAGACAATTTGGGCCTAACTTCTGTTCTCAGCACGAAAATAAGGTATTTGACTATTAAGTCTGATTTTCAACTTATTGCTACATTCCACTAAAGCAGCACAAAATCAAGAGTACTCTTGTATGTATTTCAAGACCCACGTAATGTAGTCAGGTGTACAGCAGCTTCTCTAAAAGGGAAAGTTTTGCTTTTTGTCTTTACATTAAGTATCAAAATGTTGTTAGTTGAAAATCCATTCAAGGTAAGGGAAAGGAAAATAAAAATTGACACATACCCCAGGAGCTTTAATTACTGTATCAATTGTACGTGGAGATGTCGCAGCTGCCCTTACTATAAATTCATGAGATGGATTTCTCTGATGTGCTTCTGAGAAGCCCAACACGAGTGCTGCACCAGGAAGGTACTGCATGAATCTAGAGACAAACAAGATGTGACAAACTCAGGTACATGAGCAAAAGCAGACATGGGAGAATGAGGACTATTGGCAGCTCTGAAAAATCAGGGAAAAAATGGAAAAACTGAAAAGTCAAAGAAATAATTCTTCTAGTCAAATTAAGTGGTTGATTTTATCCAGAGAAAACACATTGGTTTTATTTTCCTCATTTTAACTGGGTATTTTTTGAAACTGAATAGAAGAACATTTCAAAACAAAAAGCCATTTTGAACTGAAATATCAAATAATTTGATATGGAAAATGAAATTAAGCATGTCAAGTTTTTAAATATTTAGGGGATATCTTTTAATATGAAACATGTGGAGGAAGTGGAACACATTTGCAAAATACTTTTGAGCCATTGAACTTGTGTTTTCTATCCAAAAAGAACGCCAGATATGTTTGGGCTGAAAAATTTCATTCACTCCTCTCAGTGTTTTTGTAAAGCCAACTAGTATAAGAAATGCAACATAACAACTTAGGAAAGCGCAAATTACATACGCTGTGCTTGTCTTTTTCATCCAGGATGGAAGGTCTCCCCATTGCACCTTCAGCTGCATGGCTGGTTTCTTCGCCAGTTGGCCTGTGGTAGCCATGGCTGCTATCCTGTAGTCCCGGCACTCCTTGCCCCATCTCAGTCTGGCCTTTACAAACAGGGAAGAAGTAAAAATTACAGAAAAGAATCACAGAACTACCCTTGACCATTTCAAAATGAAAGTTTTTCTTCTTTCCCACAACTTCACATCGATTCTTTATGTTCCCAAGTCTTGAGATTCATAATCAATATGTATATTTTTTCTAGAAGAAGGTTGCACTATAATTCCTATTAGTCTTCCCCAATACCTCTTGCTTTGAACTCCATCGCACTTTTTTCAATACTGATATATCATGCTGAATTTGTTAATTGCAGCTGTGAAAAGCAGAGGTTTGTAAATTGTTTTGCAAAGATCTCACACTAAAAGGCACATGGGAAGCGCAGCACAGGGAGATGCGAAAAAAGAAAAGACCTGTTCTTTCATTTATGATGCTCTCTCAAGCATCAACCCATTTTTTCCACTTTTTCATATAAATCCTAAGAAATACAACATTTCAAATACATTTGAGTTATGAGTCTTCTGAAATGAATTATATAGAGAAAATAACCAGATTCCCAGACAAGAAAACTCACAGTAGAGCAAGTAATAAATAGGTAGTAATGAAGCAGTCAATTTTTGAAACATTTTTTTGGACTTCTGCTGGTCATATTTTGATGTATCTTGAAAGTCAATATCTTTTTTTTCGCCAGATTTTGAAGTGGCTGATTTTTTTATTTTTTATTTTTAATTCAAAAGAATAGTGAAAGACGGGAACATTTTCTGAAATTTCACAAACTTTGTGAAACATTTTAAAATATGTATGCTTTTCCTGTTTGGCTCTCCTAATCAGCAGGTGCTCTGTGCTTATTTAAAAATCTCTGGGCTTTTTAGATGTGTCTCTGGGCGAAGCTGTCTGTGCTTACCTGTGCTTTCAGAGGCAGTATTACAGCATCAGCACACGCTTTCCAATTGGTTTCAGCCAGCTGAACCACAACTAGTTGCACATCAACTTTGGCAGCATCAGAACGAACATATGCTGTAGCTTGATAACCTTGATTTCTGTTGTCACTCCTTACTGCCTGTGCCACAATCGTAATGCCAGGTGGAATTACGTCTCCCAGGAAGTTGCGCTGAAAAACAACCCCCAACCATCTGTGCTTAAGTATTTCTGTGTATTCACTGAAGAGCCCACAGTCCAGTTTATGTGCACGGATAGCAGGAAGCGGCCCTTGTCCTTCATCAGTTTCGTTTGCTTTATGTATTTCTATATTGTCAATATTTAAGAATAATATTGTATTTTATCACCAGCAGGAATTTTCAGACATAATTGTTTTGATGTGGATCCAAGACTCTTCCAAACTATATGCAGTTAGTAAGATTTTGTGCAGTACGTCCTAGATATCTTCATAGCAGTATACACATTCACAACATATTTTACTATACTACAGCTCTTTCAAGCCATTTGATTATTTTGAAATCCTTCTTAGTAGCAGAGTTCCCATAGACATTGCCTGCATTTGCAGAGCTGTTTGTTCTATTATTATGTAGATACCTTTACTTAGTACAATTATAGAATACTAAGTGTGTAATAAAGACAAAGATGATCTGTGCTTAATGGGACTTTACATTTTCTGGTCAGTAATGACCATGGAGAGTCTGATTTTAGTTATACTCTACATACACTCATGACCTCAGGTCTACATCTAAAAATAATTAGACCAACTTAAGTTAAAAAAACCCTTTACATAAAACCTATTTATTTCCTCCTCATTTTTGCCTTAAGGCAATTTATTTTGCATTTTTGGGCTTTCATAGGAAAAAGAAAATTCTTTCCCCTTTAACTTACAACCCCATCCCCTTAAATTTTTCTGATTGCCAAATTCAGGCTTGAACATACTGCAAACACCTTTAGAAAGAAGGAAAATATACCCAAGAAACCAGCAAAAAACCCCCACCCTTAAAGGAAAGGGAATTTGGAAAAAATGCTTTTGTGGAGGAAATATGTCTGAACAGACTTTGACTTTCCATTTACAAACTTGACTAGCAGTGTACTTCCTGAACCTAACCCCCTCAGCTGGTTAGAGTGCCACCACATCTACAGCTCCTGCTCAGCAGCCAGCAAAGCCCGGCTGCTCGTTGGTATCACACAGGCAGCAGTAGTACCTCACGTGTTTGCCTGGAACCACGGCTGTGGTGGACGCTGACTCCTCTGCTCACATGGCTCCTCCTTGAGCTGTGGCCAGCATTTTCTCCATGGCGGTGGCTGCTCCTGCTGCTGCTGTCACTGCTGCTGCTGTTGCTGTGGCTGCTTCCCGACTCAGAGGAAGATGACGATGAGCTGCTTGATATCTTCCGATCTGGATGCTGTGAAACAAAAATAGGTTAAAAAGCTATGGCCATGACCTCTAGTTTTACAGCGTAGACATCAAAATCAGAGCTATCGGCCTCCCTCTATAGGTGACAGACAGACATATCTAGAGTGTTATTTCTATTATCATATGCAGACATGAAATACGTTGGACAGGAATGGGCCTCAAATCCACCTGGACCTCTCTGCTGATAGGGAGACTACGTAGACAGTGATTGCAAATGGCAACATCACGTTGTCCAGGTCTAATTTACCAGGTTAGGGTAAATAAAAACTGACAATAAGTGGTCAAACATTTCTATATTTTTTAGAAATAAAAAAGAGATTATAATTTAATTAAAAACACTGTAAACCGTCTTCCTTTTTCTTAAGCAGGATATATAATAACTTTACAGGTAACACCTACCAAAGCCAGACATTATTATTATTCTAATATATACTTAAAACACCTCTGTGCCATAATGCTTACTAAGCCTGGCTTCTGATAAAATCCACATAGATGATAATTCTGCCATAATTGCCTAAAAACTGTGGATATAGCAATTTCTATTGGAAGATCCTGCTGTTTTATAATTCCCCTATGGTCTTCGTTAACTTAACTCTGGCTGTGTTGTACAGATCTAGCCCAAAGGTGTCCTAACCAAAATTTGGGGATTGCAAGTGCTGCAATAAAAGAAAGATGTATTATAATACTCAGTATTTTAGTAACAAATCTGCTTATTTTGGCCATCGTCAATGGTGATATTGGACAGTACAGAATGCTCAAGTGAAATAACAAAAGCCCTTCAGTAATATGCTTGATCATATCGACTGTAGCCACCGGGGGAACGTGTATTTGAATTACTTACGTGATGGACGTGAGCAGACCTGAAACGGAGCCGGTATACTTTTGGAAGGTGATATTCCTGCAATATTCCAAAAGAAGTTATTACCTACAGCTCAGTAAGGATCACCTCCTAACAGAAGTCAAAGCATTAGAAAATTTTACCCATTCTGTAGAAACGTCGTAACCACTGTGACTGTTAAATTGGGAATTGACGTGTTTCGGCTCAGCTTGTCTGTCGTATTTGCTGTGGCGATGGGAAGCACCAACGCTTTCACTGCTGCTGCTGCTGGTGCCACTATTGGTGCTTCTGCTGATACTGCTGCTACTCTGTGTTTTACGCTTCTGCTCACGGACACTTCTCTCTCCTTCAGCAGCGCTGGCATGTGGAAATGATGTGGTCTTGGGCTGCTTCTTAGCCTTATGCTTTACACCAGATGCTTTGCTACTGCTGCTGCTGCTACCTGTGCTGCTACTGCTGCCACCTTTGCTGCTGCTTCTACTGCTTCTGCTGCTGCTGCCACCCTGACTGCTGCTACTCCTGCTTTTGCTGCTACTCCTGCTGCTACTACTGCTGTCCTTGCTGCTGCTACTGCTGCTACTGCTTTTGCTACTGCTACTACTGCTTTTGCTACTGCTACTACTGCTTTTGCTGCTGCTGCTGCTG
>KZ505817.1:558664-619038 GCA_002844005.1 Limosa lapponica baueri
GCTGCTGCTGTTACTACTACTGCTTTTGCTGCTACTACTACCACTACTACTGCTGCTGCTACTACTACTGCTTTTGCTGCTGCTGCTGCTGCTGCTACTGCTGCTGCTGCCACTACTGCTGCTGCTGCTGCTGCCACTACTGCTGCTGCTACTACTGCCACTGTCCCCAAAGGGGTAGAACTTCTTTCCTTTGGCTTTGGACTGTTTTGCTTTCAGCTTTATCTGGGTGCCTTCCTGTGATGCTCTGTTATCAGAGTTGCTGCTGGAGGTGCTGCTCGTTGTACTCTCGGCACTTCCACTGGTGCTACTGGCACTGGATGATGAGCTTCTGGATTTTCTTGTCCCCTAGACAATGGCACCATTGGAAAAACAAAATTATTTTTGTTCTGTGTTCCTGCAGAAGGCTATAAGATACAGAGAGCTGTGCATCTCTCTGCTGCCTTAGAAGACAAGACGTAGGCCTGATAGCATTTTTACAATACATCACAATAAGCTTAATTCATAATAATGTGTTAAAACCACACATAAGCAGAACAATACCCCAAACTGTTTTGTGATAATGAACATGTGTAGAAATTGCTTATCACAGAATTACATGTAACTAGTGTTGGTAATGGCAGTGCTGTAGCTGTGACTATCTCAGGGCGAGTTGTGTAGGTAGGTGTCATACCTTTTTGCTACAGTTGTAGTAGCTGGAAAGAACAGACTACCTTTTGGGCACACAATAGCTATTCTACACCTTACAAGAGATTTTCAGAAAAAACTACAAAACCAACCTGTTCTTTCTAATGTCCTTCACCTGCAGAAGAGATGAATGCAAACAAAAGACCTGCAGAAAGACTTGTGTACCCAAAGGCCTGTCTTTATTTTCCAATATTTGTATACTATCTAAACAAAGGTGGCTATTTAAAAAAAGAAATATAAATAACTAAGCTTTTTGTAATGTGTCCCACAAATATAGAAGTGGATTTTTACATCAGTACCTGGTTGTCAGTATCATCAAGTATTTTCTTCACTCTTTTAATTGCTTCTTTGCTGGAAGATTCTTGTGCCTCTGGATCTTCAAATGTTACTAAACGTACCATTTTTGTAGGAGCTTGGTCTCCTGCTTGAATTGTGACTTGTATCTTTTCAATAGGTGCCTCTGTGTAAACTGAAATTGCATGACAATTAGTATTACTGTTAGTATAAGCAACTAAATGATAGACTAAGCCAATTTTTGCTATAATTTATTTAGTTGTTCTTCCCCAAATGAAAATATAAATGCTTATTGATTATTTTTGGTATTGGGCAACTTTGTTAAAAAATTTCTGTAATAGCTAAAGCACATACTAGGAATAACCAAATTTTAAAACATTAGCATGATACTAGATTCTTTTCAAGTCAATAAACTGAGTGATCAGCAGATTTAAGTCAAGCGAATTGCATTGCTTAACTAGATAACACTATGGGATAGCGAATTAGGCATCAGAAAGGAATTGAGGCTCCACTCTCGAATTGTAAAGAATGGTCCAATGGTTAGGCCATTAGTTTGATACTTAGGAGACCTAGATTCAGTGGCCTGCTGTGCTTTCACTTCTTATGATCATGGATTAAGACATTAAGGACTAGATCATGGCAGGGTTAATCCATAATTCCCTTTAAGAGTCTGGCTTTTTAGAGTGCAGCTACAGGACATTGCATCAGATCTGTTGCCCATGTCCAATTGCTCTGTGCTTGCATCCCAAATCCAATGATTCAGGATGCATCAGACACACTCTGCAGGCATAGATCAGCTCTGCTTGATGCTGGCCATGCTGAGTGGCATTGCTGGGAGCTGGGAAATAGCTGCTCAGATGAATCTGGGAGAAGGGCATTCCTACTACAAAGATAGTCTGTGGCCAATACTGGCAGGGCTCATAGGTCTAATAGTAGTTTTAGTGGTACTTAAAATATGAAAGATATATGTGTACATATACAAATATATATGTGTATACACACACACCCCTACCCACTCACACGCTACTTTCTTTTTTGTGCACGGTTGTATTTACCTGGCTTGAAGCTCATTCTAAGGGCGTGCTCTCCAACTAGGTAATAAAGAGGCACATTTTTGATAAATGCTGCATGTACGCTCTTCTTCTCAATGCACACTTGAACCCCAAATGTACTTGCATTGGAGCACATGGACTGAAAAAATGGTTCTTTTCGGGAAGAAGAGTGTCCAAAGGAAAAGGAATTTCCTGCCGAAATGTCTTCTGCCGATTGTCTGTCCTGTTAGATAATACACGTCAAGTTAAACTGCACAACAGTAAGAGGAATACTTTCATGTTATGAGCCCTGTTTCAGCCATAGTTACATGTATTCTGCAGAAGGAATTAACCAGCTTATTTGCAATAGGAAGGCCATGACATAAAACAACTTGGATTTCAATTGGACAAAATTATTAACTGAATGGCTTATTAAACTATCTAGAGGAAAAAGAGCTTCAGGCTATAAGAATGGAAAATTATATCACAAATTAATTCTAAATATTTAATTTTGTTTTCCTGAACTACTAGACAGTGTTAACAGGTTCTTGATAAATCTGAATGTGCTCTAGAGTGACTGGAGTTCTTTCCTTTCATTTGTGATTGGGTCAAACAACAGAACCTTCATGTATGTCCATGAAAATTCTGTCTTGGTTGAGGTCTGACAGGAATGTGAGACTGCATCAGCTAGATCGTCAAAGCATATCAGATGTTAGAAATTTCTGCTCAAAACTATGTCATTTACATGTGCTAAGCAATGCTTGCAGAAGAACAAATTACAATTAATTACAATTAGAATCAAATCCATGAAATGAAAACTATGATTTCCTGCAGCAATGAAACAAATAGCTAAAGACACATAATCATAAGCTTTCATTTCACACGTAATACAGGTTGACAATTCATTTTTTACTCAGTTTATCGTGTCTCACAAGATTCCAAGCTTATATGAACCCCACTGGAAAACTTGAATTTTCATCCTAATCTTTTCTTTCCAGAGGAAATTCTAATGATACTGGGAATTGCTCTAGTTAATGCCATTTTTCAGTTTATGTTAATTTAAGAATAACTGCGGAGTACTGAGTTTTCAGGAGGGGCAGCACAGAGGCACAACGCAGAAGAACTTTGCTTTTTCCGGGACACTGGAAACTGCTCTCACTGATAATGTTTGCCTATTGACTTCTCCATAGGTAAGTGCTATACTCATCCTCTCTTAATCTCTTATTTTATCTGAAAACCCTTCAGAGTTGCAGGCCAACAATGAAACCAGAACAGGACAGTGTATTCCTCACCTCTGTCAGTCTTTCATTGAATGAATTGTCACATTGATGCCTTCACAACACTGCCCATCATAGAAATCCTGCACTGGTTTTGATGGAAAACTGTAGCTCAGGAAGTCATTTGACTTGATACACAAACTGCCATCCATCCTTGAATCAGGATGCTTATAAGGATTAAATTTGGCTCTACAAGTTGAGCAATGGAGCATCTTGTGGAACATTTGTGGCTGCCCCAGGAATGTGATGCTTGCATAATGGTTGGAAAGTATTTTAAAGATTGTGGGCCTATCCTGTAGATGGCAGTGTAAAATTAATTACCAAAGAAAATGCTTTTGCTTTTGAAAAAGTGTTGCAAGTCTGATGTATTACATTCCAGATTTAAAAATAATGTTACTATAGGGCTATTTGTGTTATTAGGCTGAACCTGACTTATTTTGAGCAAAGCAGCATTGGTCAAAGATGAATTGTACATTTTCCTATGGAGAAAAGAAATGGTCTCCTACTGATTAAAAGCCCCAAAAAAGAGTAGTCAGACACTACATCGTTTACCCTGATGTTATCAGTCTCTCCTGATGTAGAATCTGAATCGAAGGACATCTTCATTATGTCAGGCACTGCTTCAGGTAGAAGAACTGGAGTCATCTTACTAGCAGCCAAATCCCCAATATTTCGTGTAACAGCAAATGTCTTAGACCTGCAGAATAAACATTAGAGGAAACCTGTATCGATAAAATACTGCTGAGGAAAAGACCTGAATGATGCCTTGCAGCACGTACTCAGCAACAAGTATCATAGCTTGCAAATTGCTTTACAGATATTTACAGCATCTTTCCTGTTAGTTGTATTTTCAAGGACTGCTAAGAGTGAATAAAGACATTGCAGTTGATGTGATCTCCGTATGCCTAACACCTTGAAGAACAGCCCACTTACTTAGAAGCCTGGCTGTGGTTTTACATTATTAAATTTTTGAGTCTCCTATTTTGATCTTCTGGATTTTTAAATTTTTAAACTCATCTTCTGTGTGTTCACTGCTAAACTTAGTTCTCATTTCTTTTGACATGGTATTTGGGAAAATACTGGCATAACTTCAAAAATCAACCTGGGTCCTGCTGGCTACTGAATGTGGTTTCCCGTGCAACCTTTGTTGCAGAATTAAAGGAAGGAGGCCGAAATCATCAAAGTGTCTCCAGCTTGATCTAGATTCACTGGTACTCATGGCTTGGCCATGACTTGGCAAGACATCACAGAGATATGTGTAGTTCCAGTGTTGTGGACTTTAAGAGTCTTGGGATCTTATAAATCTTATAAATGATATAAGGTGCAGCATGAGATCGAGACTCTCACAGCTAAATATCCTGACCACCTGGCTCCTTACCCCACGTTCTTCATAGAAGTTGTTACAGTGCTGTGGTAATTATGAGTTTTGTTTTGGGTCAGAGAAACATCTTCAATGCTGAACACTTTTGGGAGATTAAAACCTATTTCCCTCATCTATAAGCATTGTACTAACTCTACCTTATTAGCTGTTTATCAGCGCTGACATCCAGCTCAAAATTCCCCACGCGCTGTTTCTCAAGTATGAAGTTGATCTGCCTGCCCTGGGGCTTTTGTGGTCTGCCAATGGAGGTGGCCTTTGTGATAGTGAATGGAAAGATGGTGTGCAAAATGGTCTCTATTTTAATATGGTCCACACTGTACTAGCCTGAGCAATTCCAATCTAACCTATTTGAAAGATGAATCTGTATTCATTTGATAGCCATCGCTTCCTCTTGAAGGCTCCTACTGTGCTGTGTGCACTGTAAAGCACACAATTGCTCTTCATGTGGAACACCTCAATAAAACGTGTGTCACCTGTGGGCTTTGTTTTCTTTTCCATCTCTCTCTTTTTTCAGATAAGGACATGACAGCAATGTTCCACGCTGGGTGATAGGAGAACCTTGAAGAATGGAATCTGAAATAAAATATTCTCCCTAACAAGCTGAGGGGATAAAAGAAAATACAAATCAACTTGCATTTCAGATAGCTCATCTGGGTAAAGGGACAAAAAGGGAAATGGCTTTTATTTTAATCCCATTCAATAATTCAAATGACCAGTGAACTGCAGTCTGGGTTTCCAAGCAGAAAGCCCTGGGGTTTCTTTTCCAATTTTTTTAGTATTTTTTATGCCAATAGTCTACTCCTGCCACCTAATGAAAGTGGAGGATCGATTCCTCCCTGTTGAGCACAGAGAGCTGACAAATGTAGCTGCATCACAGGTGACACATGTCAATGTCTGCAGAATCACACGGCACAGTAAAAATAGGCTACAAGAGCCAGCTCTGGTGCTTTAACAAGAAAAACAGTCACAAAGAAGGCCTAAAGCTATGGTATGAAAGAATCTGTTCTCTCTGATCCCACACAAGGGAGAAAAAATAAAAAGGAGATTTTCCAATATGTATTAGTGTATTTTTTGGATAAGAGAAGAAGCTGTGCTATAGTATAAGCCAAATTCACTGCAGGGGTAAGGGACAAGCAATTCAGCTGTGTTGGGCCCACTGATGTTTCAGTGAGTGTGGCCTTACATACATCCCTAACATGGGGACAGAAGAGCTCAATGTCCGTTTAAAACAAAAAATAAAATCAACGAAAAACCATTTTCCCAGGTTTTAAAGCACAGCATGACATCATATCTAAATAAATGAGAAGCAAGAGACAATACTCCAACCAGATCTCTAGCTCTCTTTTTGCTGTGGTGAAATGAAAATTTCTGCCTTTCCTACTCAACATCCTTCTGACCTTGGTGCAAAGGTGTTATAAAAACAGAAACTCGGAGCGCCAGTTACTTCCCTTCTCTGTCCCCAAATTCACCGTGCTGCCTTTGAGCTCACAGCATATGCTGGCTCCTCTGCATTTTCTGCTACACATGCTCTATACATGTTGCACACAGTGTTGTAATTTTGTAATTCATCTTATAAATAAGATGCCCATGTGAAGCAATTTCTGCTTATCCTATAGTTAAAACAAGCAAAAAGCCCTATGATACCAGCTCTATTCAAGATTATGTATATACTTCAGCAGCCTGTCATTATGAATATGTGATATATTTGCAAAGTGCATTCTCTGGCAGCTCTCCATATTTATACTTTAATCACAGGGCCCTAATTTTCCCTGAAATTTATTTGATTTTTACTTCTTCCTGTAAATTTTGTTTAAAAGTATGTTTAAGTAGCCATCTGTAATATACTAAATAATTATGTTAAAAGAGCCTTAAAAATAACTATTATTTTTAATTAAATTTAACTTGGATGGGATTGACTTGAAACACATGCTATGTATTCTCTCTATGGTATGATTAATTATTTTGCTCTGATTTTTGCTATAGAGAAAGTCGAGTCCGTATTGTGCTGATTTGTCTTGGGAATACAATCTCTCTATCACCAAAGTTTTCATTATTTTTTTCTTTAGAGTCTGCAATTGCTCACCTGAGTTTCTCTTCGGCTCGTGAAAATTTATATAAATCCCACAGCTGTGACAGGTTATAACCTGTACGGTGTGTAGGATATAACTGAAGCTAATGCTATTGAAGACTGTTTGCTTCCTGTGTCTCTGGATGTGAGAGATGAAGGGGAAAATAATGTCACATCCTGACTAGCTTTAATGACATGGTACTGTAGAAGGTAACCCACTGACCATCCAAACAAAGTGCCCAATACTAAAATATTTTGAACAGAACTCACAAACAAATGAAAGAGCAATAGCTTTCTGGAACTGTTCCTTTAAATGGGGAATTTGAAGCTAACAAGGGAATGTGTCAGAATATCTCTAAAATATTGAATTCAATAGGTTCTTTACTGCAGATCTATGCAAAAGGAAGAGAAAGTCTATGTTAAACTTTCCGACTCATTCTATATAGAATATATATGTATCCTTTTTCTCTCTATCACGTGTGCTTGTTTCTCTTCATACCTTTAAGATTTTACTTTGCTTGTTCTTTCACCTCCTCAGTGATGTGGTTCAATGTTACATTCTCTAGTTATTGCTTTGCCTTCACTTGTACTCATTGCTGTTTCATTGCTCTGTGTGATTTCCACTGACCATTTGTTTTGAAACAGTGAACAGGAATACTTTTTGGAGAAAAATTGATGGTGCTAAAAGTTAGCTAGTGAGTATTAGCTTTCTCATATACTTGGCATTATAGAGCCATTTCCGACTAACTACTTCACTTTACAAATGATAATGCTGCAGGGTCTAGAGCAGGGCTTGGGCTGGAACTTATGGACTTCTCCACTGTAATCCCCTGCCTCTGATACTGACTTTATGCTTTCTGGCAATGCATTTAACCCTTTTTGTGTCTGATTTGATTTCCCCTCAAGTCAAAGGAGGAAAATATTTTTTATTTTGCTTTGCAGAGAGGATCCTCCTGCTAACATTTTTAGTTCTGCTTGAGGCTCTAAACTCTCTATCACTGTCCAATATTCTCATTTCAGTTCAGCATCCTTATTGAGTTCATTAATATCTGCCTCATCCTCTTCAACAGTGAGAGCTAGTGAGAGCAGGTGCCTGCTGTCCCTGCCGACCCTGGGAGCAGACTGACCTGGTCTTCACAAGAACAAAACTTTTGTGCTGTGGTGCCCCAGCAGCTTATACATAGCTAACGGGTGCTCTATGAACAGCTGAAATGCTCCCTCCTCTGCATGGATAACCTGATTACAGTCACGTTTTATGGAGCAGAGGAATCATCTTAGGGAGGAAGATGTCATGTCAAATGCCTAATAGGATGGTCTGTGACCATTGAAGGGCAAGAGAGAATAATGATTAGCCTCTGTGGTGGCTAAACTGAGGAGACCTGCAGAGCTTCTCTGGGCCAGCAGCCATGAATGCTAATTGCAGCTGGATCAAGCAACTGAGCTCTTTTGTTACGGCTGTATTCCTAGAGCAGAAACTTTTTAACATTTCTGCGGATTGTATAATAGCTGATTTCTTTTGTCAGTGATGCTTTTTCCTTTGTGATGAATTTTCAGCTTGTCTTTCTCAGTATTTTTTCATGTGTGTATGTGAAAGTTTTCTAAGCTTTGGTCTACTGCTTTGATTTCTTGGACATACTCTTTCTGTTTCCTCCCTCTCTTTGTGCTTGTATTTCCATCTGTTTTCATTTGTTTGGCATCTGGCTACAATAGTTTTCCAGAGTGTATTGTAATTGCATGCACTGATAATAAATCAACTAGACCTAACAGGCAAGAAAACCAAATGGCAGCCACAGGGAAACAAGGTAAAAACACAAGAAACACCAAGTTCTGTATGCTTCAAGGCATCAAATGCAAATATGTATAGTTTATCTGTTATAACTGATAGGATTAAGCTGGCTTGTATCTTACCTAGTGTCTCCAGTCCAAATATATGTATTGGGATAGAAATTTTATGCCACGTGTGTTTCAAATAGCATATGGATCTTAAGAACTGAAAAATGGCCCAGAAGGGGATTTTCAGGTGAAGACCACAGGAAGTAAAGCATATTTTCAAGCAAAGCTTTCGTACATGTAATTTAATTTAAATTAAATAAACTACACCAATCATTGCCAGTTACCCAAGTTGTCAGTCAAAGACAAGATCCCTAAGCAAATTTTCTGTTTTGTTTGGAAAGACTCTGCATTGCTACATCGAAAGACAATGAGTGCTATGTCTTACCTTACTGCAATTATGTTAGTCTCATCTTTACAGGGTGGAATTTCAATTTTGATATTTTTTTCCTTCATATGGGCAGTGGCAACAACGTTCACAGGTACATGAGCGTTCATTTTGGTGTGTGCTTCCAGCCCTGCCTGGATGATGTGTGTGTTGATCCCCATTACAAAGGTCATCTCCTTAGCCATGCTGAAAAGGTAGAATGAGGTTAAAATTATGTTCATACAGCAAACAGCTGTTGAATTTTTATGGCCTGTGCCACTTGGAAATATGATTCTTTTATTTTATACCAAATATTTACCTTAGACTCATTTTGGATCGCAGCCTAATGTTGGCAGTCAGTAACTCAGTCAATCTGAAATCAGACTTTGGAGAAGGTGTAATCTGTGCTTGAACTATTAGAAAGAAAGCAAAAAAACCCATGTTAAAAATCCACCCCCCCAATCCTGACAAGCATGTTTGTATTGTTCATCTTGAAATACGTTACCATTTCCTGCAACTTTTGTGATAGAAGAGTAAAAGAAGCTGGTCTCCATTGGGAACCCAGTGCAGGTAGGCACAATGTGACGGATCTCAGAGGACAGCAAAGCCTTGGTCCACTGCCTCCCTACACCACTTTGAAGGCTACTGATTATTCTCCTTATCGAAGGGATTTTTTCATCAGGTCCGTACCATGCCTGTAATTACAGAATTCAACTTCTCTAAATAAGCAGAACTTGAATATCATGATCTGTGTCATTAACTATGCCTCAGGGGAAAGTCTGCCAGCAACTATTATAACTAATCCTGATCAAAGCTTGACCTTATTTGCCTTGATTAATACTAAAGATAAAAAACCCCCTTGAATTAAGAGTTAAAAAAGGGTAGAGAATACGTGAAAGAAACAATATTTTAAAGCTTTTGATGGTGGTGGTGTTTTCAAAATGATACCTGCAATGCATTTTGGATGGCATTTTTATCAAGTCCACCAAAGAACAACTCTTGACCAAACATCTTCAGGTAGCCTGATGCAAAAGGTTTGTCACTGGAGAATGCCTTCCAGTCAGAGAGCTGTGTGAGGAGAGGAAGAAAGTCTGATTCTTCGTAACATTTGGGGAAGCAGTACCTTAGAGATTTTCTTTTCCCTGAGAATTTACCGTTTTCAGGATTTCCTTGAAGTCATAGTTAGTCTCCCAGTCCCCGTCAGGAGAGTAACCTTTAGCAAACATCTCCTGCAGTCCTTCAACTGTTATTCCCACCTGTGGGAAGAAGTAAAGTGTAAATGCCAATTGGATGATGGTTCTAAGAAGTGATGAGAGGACAAACTGTGAGTAGACCCAATTACCTCCAAGGGATCAGCCACTCTTCCAAGGAAATGTGTCCGCAGCTGGGACATTGCCATTGTTGGAAATAAGCTGCCTGCATTATTCAACACCAAATATTTAGCTGCCAGTCCACTCATAAGGATCTCTGAAGAGAAACAGGCAGTAAAACACAGCACAGTTAGTTTTTAAAGCCACAGTGAGCAGATTGTATCAATTTACAAATTGCATAATCCAACTGATACAGCATGATAGGAGAAAGGCCAGAAAACCCAGCTACAAAACTGATGTTACAAAACAGTCATAAATATATTCTGCATTTTTAAACTATTAATGGGCAAAATTACAAGCCCTCTGCTCATTGGATGGTGGTTATGTTATTTTTCCAATTGCTTTTGCTTTATCATTTACATCCGGTCAGATTCTGTAATGTCAGTTTATGAAATGCTTTTATGAGACATCATTTAGGGCAACTTGACAAGGGGGATCAGAAATCAAAACAGATTTGCCGTCCTTTGCTAATAGTTTAGGGAAAGTGACATAGATGTCCTATAAGAACAGATGGTGAGGTGTAGATTTGTCTTTCAAATGACTCGGAGGCAATTTGATACATCTAGTTCCAAACGCTGTAAGTCCTTACATGAAATGCACTAATTCTTAAGTAATTGTTAACTATTGAGTGAACTTTGAGCAAACATAATTTGTGTTTATTTATTTTCTCTACTTTAGATTTATCATCCATAATGTTCTTAGATACAGATAATCAGTGCATAGCACAGTCATATATTCTTCCTGATTTTGACACAGGTTTATATAGTCCTGTTTTCTGAATTAAAGTAAACCCAAGGCTTTTCTCAGGTTCCTTAGATTTCAAGAGGAACAAGGCTGACATGTTGTGCCTGACGTGACAAGCACTGTTGCGCTTCCTTTCTTCCAACCCTCCTCTCCTCTTCTTACATTAGTTGGAGGAGCGGGAAGTATTTTAGGAGTCCCTGTGTTAAATTTCTGCTATCCTCATGTTAATAGGAACCATATACTGATTAAATCCCAGCACCACCAGAAACCAGCTTTGGGAATATAGTACAGCCAGGCTATTTGCAGAGCCCTGGAAGATCCAGACCAATAATTTCTGTACAGTTCCTGTACAGAAATGTTTGATGAATTGTAGGATATATATTTTCAAGCATTAGGAGAGGGAGTCTTTCACCTCTTTCCAGAAAAGGAATGCCTAAATTCTCATAAATTATTTAGTCAAAAGTTAAAGAAAAGATTATCACTGGTTTACAGATGTGGAGCGTTATGAATACTCATGCACTTCTTACTTCTCCAGTGTCAGTCTCTGTGTTTCAGATATTATCTCATTTGTGAGTTAACACCTTCCCATCCTCTTTTGAATCCATGCATGCAGACTGGGGTCTGGATGGTTGTTTACCCTTGCTTATTCCTTACACTAAATGTTTTGTATCAGATTACTGGGACCGATTCAGATTTTTAGTTTCTCAGGACAGATCCCAACTTTTCATGTATTTAAGAAATAGTCTGTTGGAAAAGCAATCCACTTTTAGTCTACTAAACCTGGCGTTTCACTACATCACCTTCACTCTTCTGCTGTATGAAGCTCTGGTCTTACCCAAAGTGCTAGGTACTATCTACGTACAACATACATGGTTCAGTAACAGCTCCTACAATCAAAATACAGGTATCTATGCTACCCCATTGAGGGCAGAGGAGTCAGTGGAGAACCTTCGACAGATACCAAGGAGGGATGACAAAAGCCCACATTTTAATGCTGTTCCTATAGAAAATAAAAAGCAAAGCAATGCCACACCGGGACATTACTAATAAGCTGACTTGAGACTTGGAAATGTGAAGACTACTTTTCCTCCGATAAGCTTAGCCAGAACAGTCCTAGGTGTTACATGGACTGAACACTACAATGAAGTACTTTTAGTGATTTTGCTAAGGCTTTTTATTTTTTTGTGTTCTAACTCATGAAAAATGTTAGTTAAAAAGAAACAACCATGGTACTTACTTATACTTAATAAGAAGTATTTCTCATAAATGATTAAATGATTATACAGAATTCATTGACTTGAAGAGAGCAGGGATATTTTCCATACTTCAGGCATTACATAGGTCTAATGCTCTAAGAAAATATTTACCAATGAAAAATTGTACTGAGAGTCAGATGATGTACTGGAGCCACTTCACTGTGAGAGTGTGATAGCACCTGCATATACCTGCCTAAATGTCTTTCCCCAAGGAAGAGGGAAAGAAAAATCAGTGATCAAAGGAAGCAGTTGTTAGTACCTATGAACATTAGAACACATTTAATTATATGAATCTCTGCATAGTGAGAGTCATATTCTGTCAGTCCTCACATTGAGAAGAACCTGGGTCATCCCTTGATTTCGGTAGCAGTGTGTAGAGCATGAAGCACTATTTGTAGTGGCCATATGTGACAGATTCCAGATTAGAGAGAGATTCAGCTGACATTATTGCCTATCATTAAAAATTCAGCACCTAGCACCACAAGGATCTGTGATGCTGAGGGTACATTTTTGTTTTTAGCAAGGAAATAGGTACTGCATTACAACCGTCACTATGGTAACTCCTCCAGAATGGACTCACGGAAACACATTGCATCTGTGGCTAGTGAAGACAAATCAAATCAGAAAGCTGGAGGATGGATCCTCCTTTCACACTGGTGTAGTAGAGGATTGACTTCATTTAGCTAACTGAGTTATCCAAGTCTAAGATTAGCATGTGTGAGAAAAGGATCTTGTTCCTTATTCTTCAGGATAAGAGGTTTAGAGTTTACATGTGCATAGTAACCAAATTTCTGAACAGTGATGTTCACCAAAAAGTAACAGCAATTCACTGATGTGCTGCGTTTCCAGGCTACAGTCAGAGCAAAGTAATCCATTTCACATAGCCCTCTGTCAGCTACCCTCATGCGTACTGCACTCTTCTATCTCACTATGTGAAAATTCAGATAGCTTCATTTTAAAAGCAAAACTAAGAGGAGAAAATGAATACCTAAAACTAGAAACACATATCTGCACATTACTGGAAAATGTATCTCTCCCTGAGTGCATTTTAAATGGTAAAAAAGTTCATACAGTACATATTAGTGACTGTATTTCTTTGGGTGCTCTCTGTCTGCATCTCTGAGGCAGCAAGCATGTGTATCATATATTACTGTGGTTGTTGTGGTATGTATTATATTTATTTTTATTATAGAGCAGATTAAATGGTCATGTAAAAACCACGAAACAGGGGCAGGGCAACAATAAGATCTACAAGAGTCTTTCAAACCGCTCCCCCCTCCAAAAAGAAGGCAATAGTACTTGTACACTTGGCACTGAGGATTTCAGGTATTTCAGAATCTCTTTTTCTGTTGATTACTTTGAAAAGAATCTTTACATGTACCGGTGAATAACAATACTGCTAAAAGCATCCAAGTCCTCCTAGATAAACAGCATGTGTAAGGAGACTGTGTTTGCAGATATACAAACTAGTCTGCCAGCTACATATGCTAAATCACTGAGACTATCATGGTCATTTACATAGGGGAGATGCTTAAAAAATCTCTACTGAGAAAAAAAAACATACATGGAGAAAGGAAATGGCTACAATTTGTCCCAGCAAGTGCTGTCTTCTAATCTGGTCCTCCTCACACTGACTATTTTTTTATGTGCAACTCCCATTGATGTAACTAGTCAGCCCCCAGATCCTACATGTGGATCTGCTCATTTCCGTAAAGAACCCTGGTAGGAAAGTGCAAGAAAAATCTTTAGACAATGAGCCTGAGTTAGCTGCTCATGGGTGCAATGAATTATCATGTCTGAATGTTTTCAGAGTTTGCTGTTTCACCGGGCACTACTGTTGGGGTGAAGAGTATTTAGCACCACATTTGAATTCAGCAAGAGTTGTAGGTGTTCCGCACCGGTAGAAATTAATCCACTTCAGCAGTAATTTAGGTCCCTTCTGTTTGTTTGGTGCTGAACAATGCTATGAAATTGTTAAGCACCACTGAGACTACGGCATTTGATACAGGAGCATGTGCCTCACCAGGTAATGAAAATGGAGGGTTAGAGCCCCACAAGCCCCCTGGTAATTTCATGCTGGCAGTGTACAATGCAAAACGCACAGGGACCTAAACACTCTCCAAATGGAGAGCCTGAGATTTTTTTTTTTCACTTAACATAGGAGAATATGGAGGAACAACATGCAGCTAACCAGCTGGCTAGGAGAATTGAGTTCTAATACTGTAAAATTTTTTTCACACCTTGACCTGTATATATTTCTACAAAATCTACTGAATCTTACCTTTAAACATACTGAAGCGGAAAACCTTGCTGAACTGATAGCCAGATCTGTCAAATTTGGGACTTAATACTCTGATAGCCATTCTGCAGGCAGAAGCCCTGAAAAAATTCAAGGGAGCACATTAACACCTCAATTAGTTTGCAGCAAGTTTTTCATCTAGGGAAGGGATGCAGATTTTCCTTACATCACTTGAAGATCTGGAGCTGTGCTTCTACCCAGGGCCCTCAGGTGAGAGTAGATGAAACTTGCCACTTGCATGCTAGGTTCCTTCAGCACAGCATCAGCTAATGTCATCAGTATTGGAAGACTTGGCTTGGTTTCAAGCAAAACCACTGCAGCTAGCATTCGGACTCGAGGATGGATTTTGTGATTCAGGAAAATCTCAAGGGTAATAGCCTGCACCTGAAAATAATAGATATATTCAAATTTACAGTATGTTTGAACATTTTGCTAATAAACATTCATCACCAATGAATGATCTCTTCATCACTAGTGCAGTAAAAATTTGTATTATTCAATTATTATGGCAACAGTGTTCCTGGTTTCATAGTCTGAGGGCTGGAAGGGGCATTATGGTAATGTAGTCTGACTTTCTACACAAAGCCAAGTAACTTCACTGGATGACTTCTACATCAAGTCTATTATCTATATTTGAGCTATAGCAAAATATATCTGTAGCATAACCACTCTAGGTAAAAGAGTTTTCATGGATCCATCACACACCTGAGAAGTGGTTTCAGTCATCACTTATCCCTACCCATAAAGGAATGCCTTATTTCCAATCATTTGATCTCCTGGAGCCCTCTCTGCTAGAGTAAAAACCAATTCACTACCAGAAATATCTATGTCATGTAGGCAGTTTAAAACTGAAAGTTTATGCAACAAATGTACTACTTGTGACCAATGCGTTTGACCCCAGTAATATTCAGTATCAAGACTAATTTTTCCAGTTTCCATGAGCTGCACTGAACCCTTTGACCCCAACTTCAAAACGGATGTGGATGGTGTACCACCGTTCTGGCAGCCCCTCTGCAAAGTCTGGGACTGCCTGGGACAGTGCACGTCCATGCTCTCTAATGAAAAGCCTGATCCAGAAAACTTCAAGCAACTTTGGAAATGCCCTGATGGGTTTTATTAATTTGCATATGTTGATTATCAAATATCAAGGTGAAAGAGGTGAGAAGGGTGCGGTAGCCTCTTCCTAAACGTAACTACCTTTTCAAGTTAAACAATAAAAAAGACAGACCATATATTAAGTTTGTTTAATGCAAATATGAGTATGTAACTAACTGCAAACCAGGCATTAAACTGTTTGTTGGGCAGTGAAAAATCTAGCCACAGTCATTAACTTGCTCCAGATGAGTTTTCTCCAAGGAAGACGCATAGAAAATGGAACTAAACAGTGGTCAGAGTCACATGTGTAAAGCTGGGCGAAAGGGTAATCGGAGACACAGCGTTGTTGTCAAACACCAGATTGGCTTTTTTCTTCTGCAGCAAATATCCTAACTCCTACCCTTCCTGTTCTCTCCTCCCCCCCTCTGCTTTTCCCCATCTAGCTCCTGCACTCTAGTAAATTGTTTCTTTATTCTTTTACTTAAAAGCATACCTTGTCACACTATTGTCTGTGGATCAATATGTGCTCTCAAACTGGAAGTCATATGCAAAAAATAAGTATAATGGAAAAACTGATACAGATTAGTAGGGGACTAGTTAATGAAAGCTTTTATTTTATCTTTTATATTAAGAAAAGTCTTCTATGAAACAAAAAAAATTTCATTATGATGAAAAAAAATCTTGAAAATTCAAGGTTTCCTTTTAGAAGCAGATTGCTTTAAGGTGAAAATGATTGTAAAGTGATGTCTGTGGTGGATGAGAGCATGCCTGTGTAACCATTGTATGTGATATCTAATCATTATCTCGTTCAGGGACAAAAGTCACATTTAGTAAATGTTCTGTTTATGACTTAAACCCACACAATGTCTGTAAATTTGTAATTAGGATGCAAACCTCTAGTATCTATTTACAATAAAATCTGGTCTTGAATTACGATTAGATGTGACACTCAGTATTAAATGTCAATTCTCTGAAAACCTTGTTTTGTGGTTCTCTCACATACCAAAGTTGAAGTAGCACTAAACACATTTTGGTCAATAATTTAGCTTTCTGTCTAATGTCCTTGGAAAATAAGTATTTGCAATGGAAATACTGATTTGTCTTCAACAAAAGGGTAATGAATGTATCCTTTTAATGGGATTTTTGTTGCAGTCTGAAATACGATAGTTTAATATCAAATGGAATAAGGCATGGCAACTAAGGAATGGTATTTAAAAAAATCCCACATATTACCGCTATATTTGAAAAAAAGATCTGCTTCTCCCTCATCACTCATCACCAATTAGAAGCCTTGCATTGGGTTATCCTAAGTGCAAAGGAGGCAGCTTTGTTCCCTTACCATTTTTGGATCTTTCATGCCTATGTTTTTCAGGGCCATCACAGCAGTTGCATGGACCTTGAGTGGCAGGTCTGAGGCACCGGCTGCATATCCTGGCAAAAATTTCTTGATGTGCTTGATGCTGGCTGGATGTCCTACATTCCCAAGGGCTTTCAAAGCCAGGGAAATTTCTTCTGTGTTAGACTTGCTCAATGCCTCTCCTGCAAAGCCATGAAGTAACTGAAAAAAAGAAAACAAATCTTCTGTTGAGTTCAATTCCAGCTCTTATCTATATCCCATCCCCGAGCCTATTCTGAGGTTTGACTTCGATAATTTCAGTTTGTTCAATTCACTTATGTTAAATATTTTCAAATTCTTTCTGTCCTCATGAATAGGACATTTTATTCATAGAACAAGCATAACCAAGAAAGCTGCAATGAACAGCTGCTTCATCACTGTGCCTTGAAGTTATCAAGTAAGATTTTTAAAGGAAAAAGTAATGGCTAGGACCTAGTTCCCACTGCCTTTCAGGGTGAGTTGGGAAACCTGCAATAATGCTGCTTGAATATCTCTGTCTAATGGTTGAATACAGGTGCAAAAAAGCAGATACAGTTAAATTCTTCAGACCCTTAAATAAGTTTCCTGAAGACATGACTAGTGGTGGTGCTCTTAACTTCAGCTCTGCCGCTTTTTAGTGTGGATTAATAGTTGGCAATAAGATCACCAGGTCATTTTACAGCCTTAGTTGTAAGCAATGTAACAAGATTAGAAATAGTTGTCTGAAGGCTGAATATGAGAAAAGACTACATTCTAATAGAAAACTGTTTTTAATGCTAAACAGTGGCTCTAAAAAAGAAACTGAGATGTTATAGAATAATTTCAATACAGTTCCCATGCTTAAAAATATCACATTTGAGATCCATTGATGGTGCAGAAACAGTGCATTTGACATTACTAATTGAATGAATGGACATTTGAAATGCATTGAATAAGCCTATACAATCACTTGCTTCAGGAAAGAATTTCCATTCCCTGGTGCTGGGCTTCTCAGATTTAATTAGCTCAAGAGCATTGGTGGCAATCGTAACACAGGAGATGCATGTAGGAATGTCGGCCATGCATGTGTACTACAGGAAAAAAATCATGGAAGGCATACACTGTGTTGAGAACAACCTGCTCTTACTGGGGATGATGGACTAACAAGTGTCGAAGACTGGAAACACCTATTTCTCTTTCCCTCTTTATCACTGGCTGTGTGGCCAACCTCTGTAAGCCACAACATGCATCTCTAGGAGGGGGAAAAGTTATTTGCTGCCTATTTAAATTGTTTTTAGTCCTGCTGATTAAAAGCAGTGAAGAACATTATTAAAAGCTTATAGTCTATGTGAATGACTGGGCTCTGCTTCTGGCTGAGAAATAGCTGGACTACATGACTTTGGGCAAAAGACTGGGCTTTTGTGTCACTTAGTTTATTTATAAGTACATAGAAGTACCTATATTTAAAGTATTTCAGAGCAGTGCCATGGGACTTCATTAATAATTGGCAATAAAGCACTCAGAGATACTCAGATAGAAAGTGCTATGAATTATATGCTTCTTCCTCTCACTCTCTTTCGTGTGTTAATCTAAAGATAAAATGCTGTATTTAACCAACTGGGGTTCCTTTCCCAAAGGAAACACTGTAGTGAAGTGAAATACAGGTTTCTGAATAATGAAGAAAGAACTCAAGGCTTAATTTTTCTTTTAAACGATAAATAACAATGTGGTTACCTGGAGACATTCAGAGCAGGAGTCTGATGAAGAGCACTGTTTGTGGCACAGTGACGCGTAGCTGAGATGGCAAACCTTTCCAAGTATGGTACTTGAGCGTGGGCAATGTTTTTTCACAATGAGCTGGGGAGAAAGCAGTTGTTCATTACCACCACTAGTAAAGAGCAACGATATTAAAAAATATGTTTCTGCCAAATGCAAGGCAAAATCAAGCTTTTGATATTTTTGTATAGATGGATTTACTGTTAATCAGTCGATATTACTGTATTTGACAATGCAATCTTAAAGTAATTCCAAGTAACATCTGGAAGGCAGATCTGTTGCTTTTATAGTGTTTCAGATTTAAATTTGGCATAGGCTGTAATCCAAAGGGAGGAAATCACCCAGTTATGGAATGGAAAAACACACATTATTCAAGAAACATTCATCATTGTTTTATAATTGCCTCAGCTATAGGTACAAAAAACTTGAGATGCATTGTGAATGGACCTCGGTCCTTTGGGCAGACTGGAATATTTCGTATAAATGTAGGAGCTGACAGGAGGCACCAGCCCACTGCTTCCTTGAGTGGGAAGCAGAGCATTACTGCACAGTGAGAGAGGGCGAAACTCTACTCTGAGATTTGTGGTCTCTACCTTGGGTAGGCAGAGATAAGTTTCTACATCTGAGGTTAGAATTACACCCTGAAGAATAGGAAAAAAAAAATTAAAAATCATTAGACTTTCTCCTGCGTGGGCTTGACATTGGCATAATTCCCTTGATTTTGATAGATCTGTTCCAACTTATACCCATCCTGCTAGGTCAGTCTAGACGAATACACGGATGTAACAAATATGTATTTCTTACTTCCTAGTCTTTGTAGACACTCAGTTAGAGATTTAATCTGTTGTAACTATAAAGTACATTAGGACAAAGGAACACTAGAAACCACTGTTTGCAGCAACAACCTCTGTCACTGAGGGGTATTTTACTCTTTCCTGTTTCGTTCTGGATTCATTTTTGCCCTTTTGATTTGCATTCTCTGTCTTAAGACAGTCAGGAAATAAACTCCTTTCAACCTCCTAGAGGATATAAAAACTTTATATTTTCAACGCCTTTGCAATCTCGTCAAAGGAATAAATATGACAGGTGTTAAAATCAGTTATTTGAAAGGGTTTAGGGAATCCTACCATTGCTTCTTCCATCACGTCCTGAGTTGGGGTGCTTGAGTGCAGAGCCACAAGCACTGTCTGAGCTGCTTCCCAGTTGGTGAGTTCTTGCCTTTCCATTTTATGCCTCAAGAACCTGAGTGCACGGTGACTGGCAACTGCAGGAATTATATCCAAAATGTAGCGCCTGCAATGGGAAAGGCAAGGACCATTTTCCAGATCTGCATTTGAACATAGTCATCCTGGATGGTCTCCAACAGTTTATCAGCAGAGGAATCACCACTTGTATTGCTCGTACCTGTACGCTGGCCGATTGGAGAACTGCTTCCACACTGACTCGTAATTCTCCTCATTTGCTGCACGGAAGAGGTGCATAAGCTTGAGGGCTTTTGCTGGTGCATCACTAGGAAGCTGTTCAGATGTGGTCTCTACTAGGTCTTGCAGGCTTTCCTCTATCTGCAGGAAGATTAAAATGCACAAGGCTCACACACATTGTTTCCCACATGCACCGATTCCAACCTCCAACAACGAGTCTGTCCAGTTGTCCCGGTTTGAGGTAAAACAAGACCAACTTTCTGTTCAGTAATTTTACATCTTAGCTAGACTTCTTCTAACTCTCCAAATTAACAGCATATCATGGAGAAAACTGTTTGTTCTCTGAGTGATAAGACCAATGTTTGTACTTCATGCCAAGGAATGGTATGCAGAGAGGCTCCTGCTTATACTTATAACAACCAAGGCCAGCTAATTTTGTTATTTGCCCCATTGGAGGGTCGGAAATGGAAAAGCATAGAGGGGTCCCACCTGTGGGGAGGAGCAGACAGGACAGGTGACCCAAACCTGACCAACAGGGGTATTCCATCCCATCTGCCCCATGCTCAGTATAAAAGCTGAGGGATCGAAGGGTCAGCCCTCTTCAATGGCTGATATCCAAGGAGGATCCCATCTATTCATCTGCCTTTGATCCCAATCCATGTGTTCCTGACTCCAGAGCTGGAACCTGGTTCCCATCCATCACTGGGTTGAGTCTGGGATTTCCCCAGTGCCTGCTGGTGACGTCATCCTGGGAGCTTGATACGATTTTGTATATATTGTATCTATTTCATTATTTCTTTTTTAATTTTAATATTAATATTAAATTAGTTTAGTTAATTCTAAACTCATAAATCTCTTTATCTCTCCCCCTTTTTCTCCTGGAGTGAGATAGCCGGGGGAGAGCATCTGTTGCCGTCATAGGCCAATTCAGCCTAAACCACGAAACCAGCGGCTGAGCTTTACCTGGCTTTCCACATTTTTTATTCTGAATAAGTGGACAGGAAGCTGAAGCAATTCACTGCCAAACTGGTACTGAAGTGACCCACGATTCTGGAATTCTTTTGGTGGGACCTCTGCCATTTGCTTTTGCACGTCAGTCAAAGCAAGTTTCTGCCTGGAATAGAGGAACCCGACGTGTTAACATCACGAGATGTAGGGTGCAAACTAAAAAGAGAACAGTGCTTCTCCCTTCCTGTGTTGACATGTGACTACAGTTATTTCAAAAGTGTTTTGTTGTCGAGGGGAAAAAGTATTTACAAATAGATACATTTGGACATGATGCTCAGAACTGTACTCTGAGAAAGCAAGCTGAATGTCCTGGGGACTGCAGAAGATTCTCATGAAGTTTCAAACTAGATTTCCCAAACAAAAAGAGCCAGATAAATTCAGGATTAGTCTTTGGAAAAATACTCAAGTTTTTGGAAACTCTTCAAGGAGCACCAAATCTTTTGTGTTAAGAATAATTCCAATGAGAGACTGTCTTTGTAAACATTTTCTATCTTTGCTACGTTTTCAGCTAAAGGGATGCATTCTATCCCACCAATTATGTTTAAAATGGGTTGTTTAGGACACTTTATTAAAGTTAGGCATTTGTATTGAACAACTGAAAACATTCCAAAAGCAATATTGTTGTACTAAACAGTATCTCAAAATCTCTGTAAAAAATTGGCTTGTTTATTTTGGAATCTCTACAATGATCTTCTGTATCATTTCTATCCACTCCTTCCATATGGATTGTAGAGAACTGCTGCAGAAAATAGCATATAACTCCTCTGCAGACAAGCCACTGGAATTTGAATAGAAATCACTACAGAATCAGCAGAGATTTTTTCTCTCTTGAAATTTTATAAAATATTATTGAAAGGGCATTTGGGTCAGAATGTATAACATCAGGTACGCTTGGACAGATTTAACTCCCACTTCCAGAACATGAAGAAACATTACGTCTTTATCATCATTGTTTTGGGAAGAGATATATCTGCCTAGAATAGATGGGAAAATGTTATACACCAAACAGAAGAGCAAATGAATACTAAAGATAGGATTTAAACAGCCAAACAGTAGTAAAACCTCTCTTGGCTTTGAAAGGTGCTGCAAAGAGGCTTATGCTGAACACGTCTGAAACTCAGCTCCAAATGTTTTAAGTCCTTGATGTTAGATGTTAGATTTTATTTTCTTTCTTTTTTTTTTTTAAACACAATGTGCACTGTAGAAATGACTTCTAAAGACTTGGGTGACAGACCTGCATCTTCCCTGCTATCTTATATTTGGCCCTGTCTGCTGGGTAATGCAAAAGATCTAGAGAAAATATGAAAAATTAAAGGCACTACCCTTTCTGGGGGCTCAGTACCTGAGGGAGAACAGTAAGGAAGACAGTCTATGCAGGCTTGCAGGAAAGTTTAAATCAGCAAAAGTCCATTGACTCCAGACTAATGCTCACTCACAATAAACTATAATTTGATAAAAGCACTACAGTTGTATCTATCTTCACCTTGATTGCATGAGATAGCAAAGCTACTTTCACCTTTACTGTTCTTTTTGTTTGTTTGTTTTTCTTAGTCAAACTGAACACCTTCATCATATTAATGAAGTTAATCAGTGATTTATTGGCATTAACTTTCTGGTGTTCTGATGTTGCAGTTTCTGAAACTCTGTATTATACCAATAGATTTGTGTAGAAGTTAATGGAGCAATGCAAGATTACAGCAGCTGGAGCGGGATTGAGGTATATCTTCCATACAGTGACCTTTATGCAAAAAATCTCCCTCTTCAGCAGGGTACCCCTGTCTACAGAGTCCATCACTAAAGCAGGTAGCCAAAATTTTTTTCAATAGATTATACTGAAGCAGATGAAAAAAACTCTTGAACCCTGAAATTTTGGGGGCTTGAGCTAAAAATGAGCAGGGGTTTAATTTCTTAGACAATCATATTCTCATTTTGTCCCAAACCTGTGTAAGAAATATGCAAAATTTGCTGTGGAAAAGCAAATACATTGTACATGTTTTGTGCCCAATCTTTTTGAAATAAAACCCAATTTCCTATCAAGAAACTCTTTGATGGGAGATTTGCAAGCAGCCCACTGTACTTAGGAAGTATATCGAAATCTGAAGTCCTATCTGGGTTTCTTGTGAACTAGTCTCCAGGGTCTCTTACTGCATTGTTATTTTCCAGGGAACTCTCTTTCAGTGAGTAACTGTCTTTCAAAGTATTTTACTGCAAATATATTAGTTCACAATTTTTCAGATGGAATTACATTTGTTTTGGCTTTTATGACATAAATCAAATATCCCTGAGAAATAAAGTAGTCAAACCCTGCCAAGGTTAGCTAACAAAATTTGGATAGTGATGTGCATGTTTCAGTTTTACAACTAATGGTGAAGGGTTTTTTTTATGAACTGTTTGGGATTTTATGTAATTAAATACTGGCAAACAATAGGTTGTGGAAGTAAAGGATTTATTTCAGTTATGGAGTTTGAGCAGATTACTGAGATGCTGAGTTAGTTGCTGAATTAAAGGCATATGTACATTACCTTGCTTCTAATATAGCATTTCCTCCTGTTATCTCATTGAAGGGTGCAAACTGGTGGATTTCCTCAACATCAGCTTGTGTAATTACAGCTTCATTACGTGTATATTTAATTTTGTAATTGTAAGTAGCTGTTGCCCGGGAATTCTTGTTTCTCTTTACAATGTCAAAAAACCCAAAGAAACAAAGAAAATAGAAAGTCATTGAACTTCTAAATTCTGCGACTAGAAGCTATTACATCACCCACTTCAACCCAGTTATTTTCCAGGGCTGTTTTGTTCATTGGCCATATGAGCAGTTTATGTGAATTCTGCATGCACACTTCCATGGGCGAGGTCAGGCATGCTGCCTGGCCCCATTACGTTTACTGCTAAGAAGTGTTAGCTGGTTTTTCCCTTTCCCAAATATAAGTAATTGGTTATTCCCTTGAGAAGGAGACACATTTTCTGAGGAAAGCAGCAGTATAAGCCGCGTATCTTATTTCAAAGACAGGTTTATAATAAGATGCAGTAGTACCTATCTTGAATAGCAGAAACTGGACATCGTGACTATCTTTTTTACTCAACAGAGTAGGTGAATTAACTCATGCTGATAATTAATGGTTTCCAAGCCAGCTAGTTTAAGCTAATTGAAGTGTGTCTGCAGTACATGACAGTCTGCAGCACAGACCTCTGCTGCTCTGTGGATCTGATTTTCATGCAGAAATCAAATGTTGATAACTAGATACAGATGATCTAACTCTTCTCTCATTTTAAATGTTACAAAGCAAGCGATATCATGGATGCCAAATGGCTCCCTGTATATCGATATAAAATATGTATATATAATACTACTCCAATTTACCTGCTGGCAGGTCTGGCACGGATGAGTGTATGCTGAACCTGTGGCCATTTCAACTTTCTCTTCACAACTGTTCAGGTCCTTGGATTTGGTCACATAGACTAAGTTTGCTCTCTTGTTTTCCTGGATTGCATATGTTGTATTGCAAATACCTCCAATCCCAGCCTGGCAAAAATGAGAATACGTTCAGAGAAGTTCACGTGTACACAAAGCTTCATCTATTCCCCACATGGGCTTTCCTGTTTAATTCTGTATTTTCAAAATTCCTGATAGAAATAAATTCTTTTTCATTTATGGTATTCTCCAGAAGGAAAATGGGGATGATTGTTATTTTCATTTCTTTTTCACATGTACAGGCATCCAATAAGCCAAATCAGAGTTTCACTGAGAACTAGAATTCTCAAGAGTTTCACTGAGACAAGATTTGGAGCCTTGGAAAAGGTGAGTAGCAATTTCCAGTTAGAGCTGCCGATTATGAAATACGATTTAAGGAATATTAATAAAAAGTGCCAAAATAATTTGATCAGTCAGAATAAAATCTCAACAACAAAGTATTTTAAGGTTGGAAATGACATTCTGCCCTTAAAATTTGCTTTTATAGACAGCTTATAAATTCCTATGGAACAGGCCTTGCAATATCAGATGATCTGTCACAATTCAAACAGCAATAATTAAAAAGAATTTCAGGATGGCAGAGTTTTTATTGTGGGTTTTCTTGAGTTTGTGGTTTTAGCTCAGATCTTCAATAATATTTCAAGCGTATATATTTATAAGAGCTCTTAAATCTCTTCAGTCAGTGAGGAGGTTTTTGGAGAGGAAAATATTTGATTGCATTTTAGGAGGAAGGGTTATTTTCATGATTTTTTATTGTTATTGATAGCATAGCCACTCCAGACAGCAGCTCTGGGCTGTGTCAGAAGAGCAAAATGGTCATGTGGTGGCTGGGAGGCAAGACATACCCACTTCATCTTCAGTTTAGCAGTATTCCTGAAGACGCTGTGGCTTTTGTAAAGGCTAGAAATAAGAATCATTCAAGCTTTCTGAAAGACTTGTACTCTGCAAATACAGGTGTGGTGCTCCTCTGCAGGATGTGGTAGAGACAACAAGACTTTAAATGGGAATGTCCAGCCCACCAGGCTCAGTGGGATGAAGTAGCCTCCTGCCTAGCTGGACTTTCTAGTCCTGTAGAGTTCACAGCTAGCTCAGATACCTCTACCCTACACCCTGCTGGATGTTATGTAGGCTTTCCCAGGTTAGCCCTTTAAACCTCTCTGCAGCTCAGATTTTGGGACTAATAACGCTTATCTCCCTCTACGGAGTGTCTTGAAATTGCCAAGCAAGGTTGCCAACGTTCATTAATCAGTTGCTGTCCGAGGAAAGAAAGAAAACTTGGAAATGCATCTAAGAGGTGAAGTCACATATATCACTCAGGAGTGACAGCAGGACATATTGCTAACTGAATTAGAAAGAATGAAGATGTAAAACTAGATAGGAGAAAAGAGCACGGCAGAATATGTGACACCACCCGCTAGGTTTTTATGTGCAACAAGCAGCATGAAAATATTAAATCATATAGTTCCTTTCCCAGAAACAACTCAACTTACATAAAAATAAATTTTTTTTTAAATTAAAGTTACTCCAGTCTGCATTTTCAATAAAAATAACATGAAAGTATAATAATTTCAAGGTTTTTGCTGATCTCTGAATCGAATGTAGTCTAATCAATGTAAATATGGTTTCGCAAAAACTAAACACATTGCAATTTCTCTGGTGAATAGTAATATCAGATGATTTACCTTGACTAAGATATTAAAAGCTGAAAACCAGTGCAAATTCCAATAGAGCGTCAACTGCAACTGTCAAAGCTATTAAAGCAATGTCATGGCATATATACTCTTTTCCTCCTAAAAGAGGAGCTATGAGAGATTAAAGTATGTATGATTGGTAAAAAAATCAAATTACTGTTATTTTAGCTTTAATCTTGTGCTGTATGTTTAAGCTTGTTTTAATACAGTATTCAAATTTTATGTAGGCTTCAGTTTTCACAGGAGTTTACTTTCTCTAGAATCACAAGCCAGATTTTCTAAGAGTCTAATACAGCTAATACATTTTCTGAAACACTTTGATCAGCCAGGTTAAAAATCTGCTATTCTGTTGTCCTGTTTAGCTCCAGTTCCATCAAATGTCGCCCTATAAGAACAACTTAATTATGATTTCCTGAGCTTAGGTGTTTCTTATTAATGAAGTTTATGTCAAGGATGAATTCAGAAAATGAGGTAGAAGAACCTGAAGAGAAGGCTCATTTATTTACAAAGTGACCACAATGGCCAAAACCCAAAAGCTCACCTCCTGTAAGCTGTATGAATGCTGCATCTTCTTTAGGCTTAGCTCCAGCACGTTCAGAATCCCTCTGTAGATGTTCAGACCATCATCCGAGACAGAATCAGGAGCCATAAGGTTTCCAACATGGCCACTGCTATACTCAAACTTGATGGGAGTACTAAGTTGCCCAGTTAGTACCTGGGTCAGTTTGAGTGATCGAGAGAATGAGCTGGTAGGCCAGACACCATTGTACTCTGCTGCTTCGATTGAGTGAATCTAGAAGAAAGGGGGCATATAATTCCTCTTTAATTTTTTCAGTTAATTTTTTCTATGCACATAAGCATCTAGAGCTTTACTCATGTCAAAAATACACTTTTAAATAACGCAAAGCCTCTTCAAAGGGAAAACTTAAAAGTTGTCATTTAGCATAGTTAGTACCAATATACATATTTCTATATGTGAAAGGAGAGTAATGTAAATGACTGTGATATTTCCACAGTCACTGCACCCTGTTCTATTTCATAGATAATCCATATTGCCAAAGGTTGACTTGTATGAAAAAATGAGCCAGAGAAGAGCTGCAGGAAGCAGGTTGCTATCCAAAAGTAGTATGGAAGGAAGTAGTAGGCAGGAAATTGCAAGGGAAAGTTAATGTTGCATAAAGCGTCATTAACTCCTGTTGTGAACTCTGTCATCCCCCTCACTGGGGTCGCAGAGCACAAACAGCAATCAGAAATGAGTAACAACATGGCTGCTGGGCCAGCCAGATAGTCACAATTAGTTTGAGCAGTGGAAAGCAGATTACAAAAATTGTCCTTGCCTATATGTCTTGCTGGGGAGCTGAAGGCTCAGGCACTGCCCCAAACCCCACTCTGCACTTCATACTCCAGCCTCAACCTGGGGCACATCCAAGCAAGTAGAAAGTTGTGCTAAACTATGCATAACTTGAATGGTTTCTACCCCATGGGGATGGGGCACGTTTAGCTTAGTTTCTCAGAGGACCCTTCCCTTCTATATATTTTGACAATTTAAAGAGACTTTTCTCTGACACCTCAGGCTGGCGATGTGATGCAAGACGTGGATTAATTTCTCAAAAAGCCACACAAACTAAATCCTCACACAGCAAATCACTGGAGACTGCACTTTCATATTTATTTTTGTTATTGTTGGTGGAGATCACTGCCAACCCCAGTAACTGAAGCTTACAGAGGAGGCTGTTATGGAGCAAATCCCTCATGCCGCCTCTTGGACATGCTTCTGGCATATTGCATATGGGCAGGTTTGGGACTGCTCTGCAGGGTCAGGGTGAGGTAGTTTTCCCCAGCCCCCAGGGCCCCGTCAGGACTTATGCTGTCTGCTCGGTTTTGAACACAGCTGGCAATTCTTACTTGTGGATTTGCGATGAAAAAATTGTCAGCTGGAAACCGCCCAGGGAACATAGCTTTTTGCTAGGGCTGAATGTGAACTAGTAGGCTACAGATGAAAGATTAATTCCCTGAACCATCCCTCTGAACTGTCTAATTTAAATATAACAGCAGCAAAATAAACTTCTCCCAGAGGAGAAGGGAATAAATGTATCATTACCTTTTGCTTAGAACTTGCCCCCAAATATCGTGATTTTTTTTTCTCTTCTTTTTCTTGTCTGAAATACTTTCTGTATTTATTTTTGTAAATGAAACTTTTTCCCAAATGCACGAGGGCAGGTGAAGCAGTATTGGAAGGTTCCGGGGAATGGGAGTCAATTTTTGGTGAAGACTTACCCTAGCACACCAAGAGCTGTTTTGGCAGGAATGGGGTAGGTTGTGGGGTGAAGACAAGACTGCTTCTGCCTCCTCTCTGTCAGAGAAGCCTTCTACTCACCAGTGCAGACGTGTGGCTCTTATTTCCTTGTTTTTTTTCAAAAATACCCAGCCATTTGCAAAGGTCATGGAAAAGCAATGTTTCCTGTCTAGATCTATTATAGTTTGAACTTATAAAAATACCTAGTAACAGAAGGCTAATTCAAGCTGGAAGGCGACAGCATTTACAAGCATTTATTAGACAGTCATCAGTCTTTTTAATCTGCAGTTTTCAATTTGGCAAATAAAAGCTTTTAAAAAGATCATTTTTCTTTCACATATACACAAGACTAAGTGGAGTTTGTGTAAAGCAATTGAAGAGTGCGTTTCAATACATTCATTAGAAACATGTATAGGCTTCTGTTAAAGGTAAAAGTGTTTTTTACAGAATCAGAACTCTTAGTAATTACTCAGCATGCAGCAGAAATATACAATTGAGGGTGAAAAAGAATGTCATTCGGGACTCTGCAGAAAAAGAAGCCTCCAGATGACATTAATTATGCTAAATATTGAATCACACCCAGCTACTGTCGCATGTTTTATTGCCTTTCGTTAGCTGGTTACGAAATCAGTTGATTAAATAATCCTAGGTTGTACAGTTTGGAACAATTGGATTGATCCAGTAATAAATTATTGTGCATTTCAAATTACATTCCATTGTCTCCCTGACCATGAAGCAGAAGAAAACCTTCAAGCCCAAGGTTGGCTTGAGCTGAGAATTACCTGGCAGAGTGCAAATAGAATTTAGGGCACTGCATAAAAAATAATAGTGTTAGTTACATTCTCCCTGAGTAAGCACAACACATGATGAAACTTAATTATTTCCCAAAAGCTTAAAAGAGAAGTCAAGTATGAAGAGACTTTTACCTTCAAATTAAATACATTTTCTTACCCTTATAAGACAAAGTTTTGGCCCAATACCACTAATTTCCACTTTACTTTTTATTCTTATTCCAGCTCTTGCAAGTCCTTTCTCTGGAAGTCCACTGAGAAGTACGCTTTCATAATTAAATGTATAAACCTTGTTTTCACTGAAATCAGGTTCTGCAAAGAAATGGTTCCCATAAAACATTACAGAGATTGTACAGAACATATTTAAGTACCTGTATTAGAATGTATGGAACAAAAAATGAATCTGTTCATTTTTGTATTACACCTGAACAAAATTAGCTGTTGTAAAATTGTATTAAACATTGATATACTTTTCAGATTCTATTTTGAACTTCACTCGTTATAATTATATTAGCTGATAGGAAAATTACTTACGGTAATTAAGATGCTGGCTCCCTGAAAGAGAAGGAAAAAAAAAAAGAGTAGTGAAATGACAAAGCAAAAAAAAACCAACCCCAAAATGTTAATGTATTTTAGTATGAGAGGCTATATCTCATCTTGTACATATGGCATAACTCCTTCTAATTAACTTTACTTCTACTTCAGCACATAGCCAAAAGCCTTTTTTCCCTAAACAACAAAAAAATTGTCATAAAAGAATTTTTTCTATACAACCTTAGAGTTCACGTTTGTAATTGAACTGTATTTAGTTTCTGAAACCTCTACCTGAATCTATCATTTTAAATTCATCAAAGCAGATAAGATACTTACCCACCAGGGTTAAAACCAGGGCTAATATCAAGCCCCTCATGATGGAGATAAATTAAAAGTGAACATGCTGGGTTCTCATTTATAAAGGTATGTGCTATCACATGTTTCTTTTGGAATGTTGGTTTGACAAATAAGCGTATTTTAGAATGCATATTGATCAATCAAAAAATAAACATTTCTGAGGTCATGAATGCTGACTACTTCCAATAGGCTCATGATTTCAACTAGCTTACTTCCCATGTGAAATAGAGATTTCATTTTCAAAACCACTTGCTTGCTGTTTTTCCCCACTCATCCACCTAGTATTTATATAGTAAAAATATAGTAAAAAAATAATTAAAAAGTAAAATTAAATAAAAATAGTTTCTCAATCATAATTTAGCTTTTCTCCAATCATGTTTTCAGTCTCCTGATGTTTTGCTCTTGCTAAGAGCCACAGCTTTGGAGACACCTTGCTCTATCACATTGAAACTACTTTTGGAGGAGAAGTTGTGATTGATCTCATAGATTTAGGATTGAGATACCTTAGAGCTCATAGATATGAAATGAGAAACTCCCTTTCCGTGGTATCCACCATGGCTGTCTTTCCAAGCATATCTTGTTACTCACACCTGGGAAGACAAATCTTGCCAGTATGACCTTCACATTAGCTTCTGGCTAATGGTCAGAGTTTATACTATGAAAACAGAAGGGAAATGAATTTCTTTGTTTTTGAGAAGAATCTAATAAAAAATGAGTTACCTTTCCGGAAGGATGTCAGTGAGTTGGGAGCATTGGGTTCTTCTCAGTGGGTTCTCACAGGGCTTTGGCTGCTTCCACTCTTGGGAAAATATATCCAAAGTTTCCTACTTGCAGTAATAACATTTAGACCAATCCTTAGCAAAAACTAAATCAGGAGGGAGTTTGCTCCCTCACGTCAGTTATACATATTTTTTGCAAGTGTTTAACATTTACTTTGAATTTAAGCTTGTCTTTTTGGTCAAATGGTCAATTAAATATCACATAAAAAACCACCTGGGTACAAGGGTTACCGAAGGGGCAGGAAGGAGAGCTCAGGAATGTATATCTGGTATTTCCTTGAGGCTGTGAAAGGTAAAACATGCTTGCAAGTAATGCACATAGTCAGGCAGCTAGACTCTATCCTCCAGGAGGAGAACAAGGTTTTCTCAGCTGTTGCTATTCATCAGGGAGGAGAAGGGTGAAACCTGAGCACAGGTCCTGAGGCCTCCATCATTGGGCCTGAGAATATATTTACTGCAGGCCCCATCAAACAGTCCCTTTACACAATTACTTCATTTACTTGGAGTGATGCCACCAGACTGAGGAATAATGAAGTTTATTATGGCGGTGCCAGTGCACCTGAGCTGGAGTCAGGGATGCAGCAGGCTCGCTGCTGCTGCTCCCCACAGCCGTGCTGGCCAGGCAAACAGGGGAAAGCCAGAAGTTGAAGGAAGGCTGTCTCCTTTGGACACCTTAGCTACTGACACCTCTAGAAACCTCGAGAATTTTAATATTGCAGCTTGCTTTCATAAAGGGAAAAATACACAACTGGATGAGTAGTCAGATCTTCCTTGAAATGAAATGTGTGTCTGGTAAAATATTTATAAATATATGATAGACACATGAACCATTACAAGAGATTAATGATGGGGTGTTGGTTCACTGTGGATTCAGATGGCGAAAAATTAAGTGCACCTGGATTTTCCCTGATGTTTTCTTCTAGGGTGCTAACTAAAGTGTGAGATATGACAAGATGCACCACGTTTGCAAGCCCTGTGAAATTCAGCAGCATGCCTTGGCCGGCAGATAGGCACTGTCAAATGCAGTTAGACATGCCTTACGAGCAGTCACATTATTTGCAGCCAGAATGGAAGTAAACGCACAGCAGCAGTGTAATACTGTAAGCGGTAACATGCAAAATCCTCCCGCTTCGGTCACCCTGCTTTTATGGCACTGCTCATCAGTGCCACAGCTTGATCTCTGCAGCACGATTGTGTTGTCGTGCTCAACTAGCCACCCTTCCACAGGACAAAATATGTAAGAATATATATATATATATCTTATAGAACTATAACATATACACACAGAACTATATAAGTGAGGCTATTAATTTAAACATTGTTATTATCAGCATATTGGAATAATGTCTAAGGGACACATATATTAAAATGGAGCTATAACATTTTTCAAGTTTAGGCTTTATAATTAAGGTGTAACATGAACAGATTTGTGTTAACTGGGTAGGGAAAATAGTGCATTTCTTTTTTCAATGGGGAACACTGAGTCTAAGCTTGCAATCAGAGTGTAGACAGCTGTTTGCTAGACAGTTAGCTAAAATAATTAAGATTGTGCTCGCTGCCATGTTCTCTTCACCTGCAGCACGTCCTCTCTCTTTTTAATAGCTCCTCTCTACCAGGCTTGTTTTCCTGGGGATGAGGAGAAAGTGATCTCAGAATTGTTGTACCCATTATTACTTTAAGGGGACAACCTAATAAATTCACTAAGTGGAAAGGAGACACAACTAGAGTTTGAGGGTCACAGCGCTGGGCTATAATCCTTTCTCCAAAGCAGACGCATCCTTCCAGCCAGCTCTGAGGGAATAAACAGGCAATCTATCACTTTAAGGAAATGGATAAAAGGAGGAAAGGTGAGAGCCACAGTTCTTAAAGCCAATACAACTTTTCTTAAACATTCAACGTGTCATGCTAGTAAGCAAGAAAATACATTAAAAATAAATAAAATGCAATTAAACAGGCCCTCCACAACAACTTCCAAGTGCCTAATTTTGTTGCGGAGGAAGGAACTTTAATGTGGGCATGGGCTTTATACATAACCTGTATCTTTTCCTTTCTTTTTTCTTTTTCTTAGCCATAAACAATGAAGAAAAGGAATTCTTAAAAAAGCTATGGGAAATATCTTGGGATTTTTTTTTTAAAGGAAGAAAATATATGGTGTAGAGTGGTACAGAGAGCACAATGGCTGTATAAGGAGTGCAATAAGATGAGGTAGACTGCTTTGAATTTACAGGGCACTTGCACCATAAATGAAACATGAATACAGCCTAATTAACCTGATTAGAGCTATTGCTTCTACACTGCAATTGTCTTTACATAACACATTCTGCTTGAGTAACAGAGTCTTATTATCTGCTGTTGTACTGCTGCTGCTAGCTCTGCTCTCTTTTTGTTCTGTATTCATATTGCTGAATTATGGTGCAGTGATGCCATTTCCATCCTGCTAATATATAGCCTAACGACAAAGCAGGGATTAGCAAAACAGCTCCCAAGCAACCATAGCAGGCTAAAATAGATATAATCAGTTGGCTAAGCTAAGTGATTTTTAGCCTTCAGTTTTCCTCATTTCTAAAGATGAAGAAACCTTACTTGAAAAATAATAAAAAAAATATTTCACACCTATTTCATATTTAGCATTTGCTCATTGAATTTTTTTTCCAAAATATTCAGCATTTGCTATTGTAGCATAGCCTCCAAGATAATGTTCGATATTCTCTCCAGAGACCCTGGACATTGTATAATGAATATGAATGTGTTCTGGGTTGGGCTAAATTGCCATATCCTGATTCTAGTACATTCACAAAGGGATTTGGTTACATTAACTTGCTTTAAAAGGTGCTTTTTGTTTTTTTTGACTTCCATTCCTGTTACTAGAAGAAACCAACAGGCCTGATTCCCTGCTGCTATCCCAGTTTGGTGCTGGCACACCACCAATGGAGTGATAACAGTGGGAATTGGATACAAGGTTTGCAAAATGAAAGAGGTAGAAATGCTATTTGTATTTTGTCTAGCTTTTGGAGTTTGCATAGTTTGAAAGAGTTTGAAAGATGTTGTTCATCTAGATTTATAGTATAGCTGTAGAGTTTTGTTTTGATAAATTTGTTTTTTGTTAATATATGCTGTTAAGCCACAGCCACGCTTTTGTGCATTTTAGTGAAGTAGTCAGTGGGAGTGTTCCTAACACCTAGCATGGATTTGCCTGTCATTTCCAAAAAAAAAAAAGGTACTAAGACAAAGAGAGGCAGAATGTGGAATCTAGCTCTGCCGTTCTCAATCTAAAACCAGATCATTTTAATATAACTTAGCTTTACTAAGACGTTCAAAGGGTTTTATTTCCATTCAAATATGGAAAACACATTCTGAAGCCTAACACTCCACCGTTGTCGCTATCATCACTGGCTCATCAGTCAGCATACTGATTAAGTAGCTTCAGGATTCCGCCCCCCCATTCAGTATATACTATTTCCCAAGCCATTCAGTATGGTTAAATGTTAGACAGCTTGCCACCTGAGATTTGAGTCATGTCACATTTGAGGACTGGTGTTTGCTATGTAATTCTATTGCACTAGAAGATAACTTCTCCAAGTTTATCTTAACCCTAACTTAGACTTCATGGTCACAGAGTGATTAGCTGCTGTGGCATTTGTACTGATGGGAAATGAGGTAGCCCTGAAATCTGGTCTTGTCTTGTCTCCACCTCACTCACTTTGGGGATGAAATGGTGACTGCACATATAGGGCACTGGAGAGCTCTTTGCACCGCGTTAAACGACATTCTACTGTACACTGAGGTACCGCTTGTAATTGCATGCTTGGTTAGAGATATCATGGCCAGTAACTTATCCAGAGAGAAAAACACTGTGTAATTTATTCCAACGTACTCTGTCTGTATAAAATGTGGGTACTACAGCAAGGAGGCGAGGAGATTCCAGGCCATCCCATGTGCCTTGGTATGGACAGCAGGAAGAGGGAGCATACCTGTTTTAGCAGACTCGGCATCAACAACCATCACTGTAAGCACATAAACAAGTTGCCACTGCAGAAAAAGGCCCACTGATCTCTGCAATCCTCTGGGAGGATGCTTTTCTATTCTTGGAGGAACAAGGCCTGAGTCATTGGCCGGAGAATCTTAGAAAGAAGAAAATTCTCAATTCTTTTTCTTTACTTTAGGCCAAGTATGTTAGAGCTGCAAAACTTTCAGCCTCTCCTAAGAAAGGAATTTGGCTTTTTTTTTTTTTTTTTTAAAGTGTGGATTTGTACAAATATATAATGAATTCTCAAAATGGCTACTTATTTTGTGGTTCCACCAAAATGTGTGAGAGTCTTTATGAATGAAGAGGAGAGCATTGACTTTTTTTCCTGGAAGACAATATTCTCAGGCATAATGATGATTATTTTTCTGTTTTATAGACCTTCACCTTAGTGACTTATACCACAGAACCACTGCAAGAACATGATGGATCTGGATCATCACTTTCTAGTGTCAGAGTACCAGATAAGGTTATGGTATCAGGAGGAAGCTCACTATGAACTTACTCTCAGTACAGAATATATGAGGTCTGTGATACCTTAACTTCACAGCACTGGGTCACTGTGACATTAGGTCATGGGTCAGATAAGATAAGCAGTGTATGATTCCCAAGGAAGGAGCAGATAATACTCTGCCAGTTCAAACAAAGGCATTGACTTTACCCTCAAAAAAAAAAAAAAAAACAACAAAAAAAATGCACCAAGTCACCTACCAGTATTTAATCAATGCCTTTGACTTCCAAAGATTAAAAGGTCTCATCATATAAAAATAAGAACATAATTTTGTTTTTAAGTTACTGTGAAAGTTAGTTCAGTAATAAATTGAGCACCATATGTTTCATTAACTTGAAAGAAAGTTGCTACATGATTATTCCCACTATAGCATGTATTAATCATAATACCATTTTCTGTATAAGTCAATTACAGTTTAAAATATTAAATGGAACACTGATGTTTATAACTGCTTATCAAGGAATGCAGACTCACTACAGTGCTGTTTCCACATTGCCCATAAACATCAGAGGACCAACTTAACTCTTGAACACACCTTTGGCTAAGACTACGAAGAATTTATTTCTTCCCCCTAATATAAAGAATGAAGGCTGAACAAATTCCTATACCCAGGAGATGTGGGATCTGGATGCAGATCCAGGCTTGCAATTTTTAGCTGACTGGTGTCTTACCCTCTTACACAACTGCATTTTCTCCAATCTTGCAGAAAATTTCTTACCCATCTGACTGGGAACAATTCTAACTTCTTGTGATAAAGACTGTCTTGCTGCAGGAAGAATTTAACATGGCCAGAACATAACAAATGCTGTTCTCCAGCATGATGTCTGCAGCCTTCCTGTTTAACTGCTCAAATTCTATTTTTAAGGCTTTTTAGTATGAATATAAGCAAAAGTTAAAGGCAGGCTCTGGCTCACTACACTCTCAACCCCTCACTGAAGTTAATGGTATCTGTTCATGGAGTTTAACTGGAGCTATATCTAGTATATACTGACACTAATTTGCTCTTTGAGTAATCACAGTAACTTCAGTGCAAACACTCAAGGAATAAAATAGTTCTCAATATGAATAGGGCTTGAAAATCTGCTCTATCATAGGTACCTCTCAGAACATTTAAAAAAGTTCTTTAAGACTTTATTTCAGAAACCATCAAGTTTCTTATCTCTTAATGAATTTATTTTTTTAAGTAATATCTAAATTAATTTCCTTTTGCTCATCTCTGGAGCAGACACTAGGAATATTGTTATTTTCTTGGTGTTCAAAGGCAAATGACTGGGAAAGCAACTTCTGAATTTAATTTTCAAGGAATTCCTGCACTGATTAACAAACAATGTTGGTCTAAAAACTGACATTGGACATAATAAACTGATTGGGTCAGTTTACCCCAGCTGTGTATCTAACCCAATATTTTACAATTTTTGACAGAGGAAAATCTTGCTTGATGCTGCCTTTTTATTTTTCTAGAGGCTTTCTAGCAACTAAATACCTTTGAACTGATTATTAGTGCCTGAACCCCATAATTGAGTGCTTATGTTGCAAAACACAAAGAAACATAAGTATTATCTAGTACAAAATTCAAACATTCCTATTTATTTTCCCAGAATCTCTGGACACTATGACACTTAAAATGAGAACTGGAAGAACTAAAAGCAAATGGAAATTTGGCATCCTCTTCATTTCAGGATTGATTTAAGACCTTTCCTACAGCCCGTAAAACTATTTGGATTCACACATCTGAGTTTTCTGAAGGGAACATCAACTTTACCACTCCGTTCTGTACTTGTGCACTTATAAATACATGCAGCACATAACCCTTTAAGGTATAAGAACACATATATTTCTTTTAACTCCTTACTAGTTTTACAAACAGCCTATACCACTTGTGTTCTTGGTCTAGCACCACTGGCAACTACTCTTCAGCGCAGGTGCCTGTGGCTGCCATCTCACACACAGTTTCAGCAGAACTGCCTATTAACATGGCCAAGATTCTTAACTAGAACATTTTTTGGTGTTTATAAAGCTCAAATCTCTTTCTCAGTGAAACTATTATTCAAAAGCACTAAGGATTTTTTGAAATCTGTCCATGTTTAGGCTCTCCAGACAGCTCCTGGGCTTTCTGTAGCAGCAGTGTGCTCGAGCCATTGTTCTAATAGATGATGGCAGTGCCATTGTTGGAGTCAAAAGATTCTATCATTTTAGATAGAATTGTTGATACTAAATAATTCAATGTCTTTCTGGAAGGTAGCAGTCCTATAACCTTTCAGTTCTCCTCACCAACCAAACTACAAAGAAATGCTGCTAGAAGAAGTTATGGAGGAGTGTGGGAACAGCTCATCTCCCAGGCATAAAAGTAACTGCTGCTAACAACAAAGGGAAATTAAAATATGAGACACACAGCTGTAAAAGAAAATATGCTCAACATGAAAGCACATCAGCAGCTCCATCTGTAAATTTCCACTCGCCCAACATGTTGGGAAATGTATAGAAAAAGATAAAAGAGAGTGACAGCAGTGCATGTACCAAGACTTAGGCAATGTCTGAAGAGAGGGTAACAAATGCTCTGTCTTAATGAAGCATGGAAAAAAAAAACGATCTCACAGTACATTTTGAAAAGCCAGGCCAGTCACCTGGGAAACAATAAAAAAAGGGAAAACAAGCAAACAGGCTATCAGCCCAAGCCTCACAAAGCATTCATGAAATAAAACTACCATAGACTTGCAAGTTAGTGGTTAATAGGCTCTCAAATTACAGAACTGTCTACACTACATGTGGAATCACAGGTACGTGAGTCAACCTTAGCACTGAAGAAGATGATTACTGAAGCAGCAGGTTCAAAGTACATTGAAATGAAGACCATTAAAGGTATTTCTAGAGACATTTCTCTGACTCCATGGAACAGTTTAGCAATGGGCTTGAAACAGTCTGCCTTTTCATCCTGAAGTTACAGCAAAAGGGAGTTTGTTGCCATTTAATGGCTGAATTGTCTCTTCCTCTCAGGAAGAGTAAGACCTGTGGACAGATCTTCAAAATGGACCTCCACAGCACCCATGGACCCCAGGTTGAGAGAAATAAGGTGCCAAAGACCATGGACAAAGGCAAAACGAGGCAGTGTGCTTCTTCAGAAACAACAGGAAGAATAGCCACTGAAGTCGGCCTGAGCTGCCTGCAATGAAAGGCGGTACAAGGGGTGAGGAGAAGACTTTTGGGAACTGTATGAAACAGCAGGTTCAGGGAAGCAGCCATATTCTTCATGAGAGTATTCTCTGACCCTGAGAGATAAGGAGAGCTTTGCTAAAGAGCACGAGGCACATAGGAAGCCGACAACAGCTTCAGATTGATCTGGAGAGAGGGAAGAGACGCCGGACTTCCCGGGGAGGGAGCCGTTCGATTTCTCGTCATAGCACTTTGCCCTCACTGTCACTCATTTTGCTCTGGAGCCTTATAAGATCTTCGACCCAAAACAGGTGTTTTTGTCCCACTAATGATACTTAATTGGAAAACTATTGTTTTTACAGAAAGACTATTAGGTCTCTTCAATAGACAGATTAAAATAACATGAGGGAAAAAGGGATTTAAACCAAAATACACAGGTGATATTTTGTCCTTTTTATTACCTCAGCAGTAAGTAGTTTATTTTTGTCTCCCTGTCTTGGGGAAAAATTACTTGGATTTGCCCTTGTAAACAAAAGAAGATAGATAGGTTTTAAACAATTTAAATAAATACATACCAAAACCTACTCTGGAAACAAATGAGAATAATTTGAAGCTACACAATAAAAAAGATAGATATATATAGAAAATTCTACTTTTTCATTTTGAAGCCCATTTAAGATTCTTCAGATGAGAAGGCTGGAAAAAGGTGTCTACTTCGGTCTCTTATCTGAAGCCAGGAGCAAGTGTACAATGCAGAAAAAAAGGAAGCAAAAAGCAACTTTTTTTTTCTCTTTGATCCCTCCCCAGATCCTTCAGAACAATATAAGAGAGCTCCAGGTATTTTCTTTTCCTTACTCTGCTCTTCTGGAAGACCCCTGAATTTCATATATTCTGTTTTTCCCAGTTGGCTTGTCTTTCTTATCTAGAAAAGTTATTCTAACATCTCTCACTATTTTCAGCCTGTCTCTTTGCTTTGTGGCACTATAGACACAGTGACTCTGTCCCAAACTCAAAGCTGAATGAGAAGCACAGTGCAACAATACCCCTCAGATAGTTCCTTGATCTCTTAAACAGCCCATGCTGCAGTCCTCTAAACCTCTCACTAGTTTACATTGCTTCACAGAGACTTAAACTGTACTAACTATGAAGACAACTGAATAAAACTGGAGACACAGGAGTACTCCTCTGAGCTGCCCGGAAAATGGAAGGGGAGCTCCATTTAAACCATCCTTTAGGTGCTGCTGCTTCCTCCTGTGGTGGCCTGACTATGCCACTGTGAGAGCAAGTTTGACATTGACCTTGTCCCTTCCCTTCCCTCCTTTATGCACTCACACAAGGATGTGGGAGGCACTGTCTTTCCAAACTGCTTACGAAACTGGTCTTGTGTTTACCATAGATGTCACTAATAAACAAATAAACAAGAATGCTCCACAAAAAACCAAGCAAGCAACCCCCAAAACCCAAAGCAAAGTAATTTGTATAAAATATTCTGTTTTTCTTGTGTGTATGCTATGCTGATTACCATGTATGTTAATGGCTGCCGCAGGGACTTTAAAAGGGAAAAAGCCCTGCTTCACCTCAGCATTACAGTAAAGGGATAAAGAGAAAGGGAGAATCACAAAATATGTAAGAAGACAGTCCAAGACCTGATTCACTCACAGCAACTTACTTTGCTGGTAGTAATTCATGTGCTGTGGTGGGAGGAAAGCGCTCCCAACAGGGGTGTAATGGGAGAGAAAAGAATGCTGACTTATGAGCTACACTCATACAAATAGATGTAACTGTTTGCTTGTGAAGTACAAGAGACAACAACACTTAAGGAATATCTGCTTAAGGAGGTTAACAGGGATGCCATGTCTCTCCACATTTCTGTTTCTTACTCTATTTCATTTGGTAAGAACTCTCCAGCAACACTTTATCTTAACCTCATTAACAATCTCCGACAACTGCTTTCTCTCCAGCTTTGCTTCCCTCAGATTCTCATGATCAAGAAAGACACAGTTCACAGTTGTTTCTTCCCTGATTTTATTCAGTTTTTGGTGGTGGGTTTTTTTTTTGTTTGGATTTTCTTTTTTTTTTTTTTATGAAAGCCTGCAGTATGTAATGAACGATTGCTGCCAGGAGCACACTGCAAAGTGTCTATGTGACGATTATGTGAGAGGTTCACAGTCTTTCACATTCCACGTTCCATAGTATAGAAGTGAGCCTTTAGGGCACCTCAAAAAGTTTTAAAACACTTGATTTCATTCGGGGAAGAATCAAAGAGTTTCACTAGAAGAAATTGTCTTTACACACATAAAAAAATGAAGGTTTCTAAAGGGATCTTTTAGTTAGATGACAGAAAACCTGCATTTTGTCATACCGCAGGGGTTCTTTTAATAAGTCACTGAAAAGTTCCATTTGACAAGTTAAACCTTGAATTTTTTTTCATACTTATTATAGCCAAGGAGGTGCTAACCTAATACAATGGGCAAAGGAGTGTTATCACAATACAATAGACCAGACAGAGTCAGTACAATACTAGGCAATAAGGGATCTCACTATAATGAGTGAGAGAAGCAGTGCCTGCAACATAAGAAGCATGCTTCAGAAAAGAGAAATGTGTTTGGTTTGTTACTGGTCATTTTATAGCTGCAATTGTAACCCAATGCAATGACCTCAAGATGCTTAAGAGTCTTCTTTAAAAAGTGGAACGATCATTTCAAAGGTTCACAGGCCAAAAGAGGCCATTATGGTATCTAAACTAGGGCCTCAGTAACACAGGCTATAGATTTTTGCACAATGTTGCCTCAATCTGACCTGACAATTTGGAGTTACATCAATGGTGTTAGGCTGGGGCTTAGTTTGGTCCTCTATATTGCTCACATCGATGTGCTGTGATGACTACAGAAGTATTTAGAGGACGAGAGGAGCGAGTTACTCCAGGCTTCCATTTAACTATATTTAACAAAAAGTTGCATAAACTAAGTCTGAAATAACTTATTTTTCTGTACTTTTTTTGGTATCTGTTTCCATGATTTTTTTTATATTCTTGGCCCTCAAGTCACTTTCTTCTGTTTATACTCACTTCCTAGCTCATGCTCAAATTTCAAGGAGCACTAGCTCTGGCATCAGGATAGTCCTGCAGAAAATATGAAGGATCTTTTGCTGGAAGAGCATTCCCATCCACTGCATAATTCTAAAGCACAACGTGGGCAAAGAATGCTTAGAAGGAATCCATACAATGTGCTATATGTAAATTGCAGGTATTCAGCAAACTAAACTCTGCAAATTTATGTGACCTACTTTTTCAGATTGTTTAGCACCTAATAGTATCCTTACTGCCAATCAAATGGCAACTGCAAATATAATATATGCCCTTGATCCGGGAAGAATAGAACGATCTATGGATAACTTGAATAAAACTTGGGCGGAGTGTAAGAGCAAATGACATGGGTATGAGTTTGAATTTACAGCACAGCTGTATGAATGCTTGGCTGGGGAAAAAAGTGCTGCTCATTCACTTGATAAGTGGACAGAATGAAATATGTGGGGCAGAATGGTGACGTTAAGCATAATTGTATTATACAGAGGTACAATTTGGATCACTTAGATATGCATATGACAGGCATCTGAAAGTCCAAGTAGCCTCCTTCCTGAATACCATGAAGCTCTAGTACAAAGCTTCATTCAAAACAGTGACATGCTTGAAAATACCTGTCAGCAATCATAATGTATGATGCACTAACTTTTCTGGTGGAGGTATTGAAAGAAGGTAAGCAAAGTATGTTAGAGCTACTTGGTACAGTATAGTTTACAGAGGAGTGCGCTTACTTCTGGACCTGACTTATTAAACATTTTTAATAATTTAGTGCTGATGAAAAAGTACTAAACTTCTATAGCACAGAAAAGCTGTAGTGGCATATAGGCTTGAACTCAAACATGACAAAACACAGCAAAGTTACAAACATCACTAGAATGAAACAACCCTTTTGGCTTCAGTAAGACCCAATTTAGAGGTACTAAGAAAAAGAGACTGTGAAATATTTCTGAGTTCCAATTGCTAAATAGCCTGCAGGAGTCAGAAAACTTGGTTTTGTGGTTGAGGCAGTGAATACAGCCTGAGAACTGTTTTCAATTTATGGTTCCATGTTGCTCTTGGAGAAAATCACTCTTAATACAAAATGTGGATAGTATGTCATGCCTATTGGACTATAAAAGTTTTAAGGCAGGCAAAATCTCTCACTACGTGAAGACTTAGCATCTACCTCAAAGAAATATCTATCTTGACTGAGAGGCTAAGGTATCCCTATATTAGAAATACTGATCAATAACAAAAACAAATATTGCTGTCTCTTCCCAGCCTCCCCTGGCTACTGGAGCTTATCTCAGATGTGAGATTGGGTACACAGATTTTCTTCTGCACTTAGCTTTGTTGTGATGCTGGGGGCAGAGAGCTCTTGCTTGATGAAGATCAGGAAGGTTGGCAAAGAAGAGATGAATGAGAGAGGTGAGGGCAAACAGAAATAAGGAGGAACTGATGGAAGAAAATGAGCTGGTGAAGATATTCTGGTGGGCAGATGGTGAAGAGCAGTTGCTTCTGCAGACAACTGTTGAGACCAGGGAAGATCTTTGGGCAAGTGATGGTTGAACTAATGTTATTGAAAATGAAGACTGGGTGCTGGCAAAATAGAGGCAAAGGCTCATGTGAGTCACACGTGCTGTATGAAAGGCACTTCCTTGTCCATACATTTACAAGCCAGTAACAAGGACTTTCCAGGTCTTTTTTTTGCCTGGTGTCAGTAAGGATTAGTGCTTATCTCAAGCAATTTCTACTTAGTAGTCTGGCACTCGTTAGAACAGAAAGTTCTCAGGAAATTAGAAAAATGTTGTTTTCACCTCAAAAATAACCCAAATATAGGGGTAATGATTAAGGGGAAAAAAACTAATTATCTAGTCAAGTACCCACAGTTCAGAAAGCAGGTACAAGGCGTAAGAAAAAGCAAGGATGAGAGCTCTGAGGCTTTTTTTTTTAGCCAGCACTCAGTGCAAAAGCTAACCCTTGCTCTGAATTCTCCTCTCCTTCTTCCTGTGTTTGATGCATCATGCAGTCCTCACCATCCTACTTCTCTCACCCTTTCCTTTCACAAATCCCTGCATCTGCAATACTGCTGTGCCTTGCTTTAGGACATAAACTGGCACATGGGATGAGGGCTAATGGTTTCAATAGACATATATGCTTTTTGTGCAGAACGTGGAGGGCATAGGTTAGAAAATGAACTGCCCCCTCTCTATCAGCCTTATACTCTTCCCTCTCTAAGGGACATCTGGGGTATAATGTGGTGGGAAGACATGTTACAGATGGATAAAGCATAGTGAGAAGTTGGTTTTATCTGCCTCAAATTAGACATGGAGATAGAAAAGACAGCAGTTTCTGGACATTAGGAAGAAGATTTGTTTGGCAGGGGTTTTGAAACTCGGTCACACATTTTCTGGTTAACAGCTTAAAAGATAGTGTATTATAAGACTGAGTAAGTGTTTATGATCTGTGTTGGAAAAAGACTATGGGACGAAAGTTGCTGGTGAAAGTGGTTTCAGCTTATGTCTAAAAAGGCTGGCAAGGATGAAGGAGGCACTATTTAGCTTGGCCCTTAACCCTGGAGAATTGGACACTGACCACCCTGCTTCTGCTCCGTGGCTTCTCCTGGGGCAGAACAATAGTCGCTATCATTTCACCATGGGAATTCAGCACACAGTAATTACTGCACTCCTGTGCTTTTGGAGGAGGATAGCAACTTCCTGCAGTTTATACATGCAGATGCATTTATTGCTAAGGGAATCTAGCTTCCCATTAAGTGTCTCTCAAATCAAATAGCTCCGATTGTTCTGTCTTAAATATGTGAGATGTGCTTTTTTCGTGAAAGCATGTAGAAAAAGACCTATACTACCAAAGACAACTTTTCTTGCTTCTTATCCTTTAAAGGCTTTGCAGATTGTTCCTATTTAATAACAGTTATCTTTATGTAGTAGCTGAATCTTTTCATAAGCTAATAGTTGTAAAGCACTGTCTACTTTTCTTAATGATACTATTTTCCCAATATAAAACAGGGCTAATGGGTGTCAAATGTGAAAGCAATATTCCTGCAATTTATCACTTAAGCCTTCTTTCACTCTTTTGGGGTGAATTGTTGTATTTTTAAAGGGAAATTGATTGCCTTGAGTGAATTCTTTTATTCTTCTACATTAACAATTCATGAATGAAGCCAATAGCTGCAACACAATCTTCAGTTCCTTGTCCCACCAATAACCTCAGCTGTGTCCTGGAGGGTAAACTCACACTGCATCAATCAACAGTCTTCGTGGTCTGTAGCATAGCCATGTGAACTGTGGCTTACACTATGTTCTCGTTTGCTCTCTTGACTTCTGGCAGTTGGGAACTGCACAAAAATGAATTAACTGTTACAAAGTTTCCTGGCATGCTGTACTTTACATGATTGGAAAGTTACATTGCTAGAAAGAACAAAGAATATAGACGTTTACACTGAGGTTCAGAACCAAATGCCAATGGTCAAATGATCATTGTGCACCTTTCTTCTCTGCTCTCCCCCTTTCCCTGCCACTGGTAAGCATTGGGCAAGTCCAGTAAAAAAGTTTCTGGGAGATCAAAGAGATCTCAGTAAAGGGACATTTTGGACTGCTCATTTAAAAAAGAACCAAATCACAAAAAAAAGAACCCCCAAACAGCACCATAAAACTGAACTTGGAAAGGCAAAGAGGCCAGCAGTTTAAGAATACATTAAGATTGCACCTGCAAATGAGTTCATTCACTTCTTTCCATGAGCAAACCTGGTGCCTCTATTCCCAAATGAGAAATAAACACACAACATTGGGCAGGCAGACATCCAAATACCCAGACTTAGTGTAACTGTGTGCCTACAAAATTCATATATAGAAAATGGAAGCCGTGAATGTGGACTTCAGCCTAACTTGTGAATCTGGAGCTGTTGTGAAGGTAAACTAATCAAAGTATGGTGTAATGGCTGGCTTTGAGTCACTGGTAAAACTTATCTCTGGCACGTTCCTCTCCTCGATGCTGCTGACTCTTCTCTTGAAAGCCACCTGTCCTTAAGCACATTTTCCTCCTTTACCAGATTTTTGGCTCAGAATCTACACATAAGCACACATATGCATGTGCTGTTTGCTGGTGTGGCTCCTCTCCAGCCAAATTTGCTGTCACTGTATGTTGCAACCTGTACGCACACCCCCACATATGGTTCCTGCACTGGGATGTTGCTGGTCTGCACACCCCAAGCTGTGCAAGAGCTGGCTTCACCCAGGAGTAACGCTTTTGACTTATGGGCACCTGGGCTCATCTACCTACTCCGCAAAACATCACCAGGGTCACCACATAAGAGGTCTCTTCTAAAATGTGGGGCTGATTTTCAGCTCATTTCTACTAGATCTGTTCTAATTTAAACCTGTGAATTAGCACGTGTCTTAAAAAAAAAAAAAGAGACGCATATATACACACACAAGCTGTCTATTTATGATTTTTCATAATGATTTTCATTAGTTTTCTGTATTTCCCTGTATACGCTGCTAACTCTTTTAATCAGACACTGATTTCTAGCTCATTTTCATCATGGCACTTGGTATGGCTGGTTATATCACTCTCAACCACAAAAAAAAAACCAACCCTGCTGTTTTAGAAAAAAATAAGGATAAAAATCTGAATGTCTTTCATTAGAACACCCCCACCCTCCCCCCGGATTTTTTGGTGACAAAAATCTAATAAAACTTAACAAACTGTTACTTTATTTTCTCAGGAAAACAACAAATGAAGACACAAATAAGTAGCCCACCCTTGTCATTGAAACTATATTTAAAAGGAGCTGCTGTGGTTTCAGTTCTGAAGCATTTGACCTCCTGGGATAGAGGAGATACAAAAGATTTTTATTTGTTTGCAGATTGTAAGATAAAATGCAATACATCTGAAAATACAAACCTGAGGTGACTCTTCTTATAAACGATCTTGGGAGAAGAGGAACAGGTACAAGAAAAAAAATAATGAAAGAGGCAGAGCAAGGAATGACAGACTTGCAGGTTCTATGAATAAAGAGCTAAGAAAAGACCTGTGGAAATAATTGATTTTTCTGATTCACCACTGACATTTCTTAAAAATCTCCAAGTAATTTGATGTCCATTTTTTTTTTTTTAGAATTATTCATAATTGAAAGAAAAATTGCTTGGGGTAAAATAAAAATGTTTAATTTTATCTGAAATGTTTTTTAACTTTGATTTGAGGTATTTTCTGAGACTGAAAATATAAAATAAGAAGAACTTGAAAACAAAGGATTTGATTCATGGTGTTAGCAGCACTGCTAACAATGAAGAAAAGGAAGAACAAGAAATGATTCCTTTCACAAAATGGAGCAGGAACGAGGTCCAGGATGTGGAAAACCAAGGCTCAGATTTCACCTCTACCAAAGCTGCAGTACAGACATTAATCTAGCTCTCCTTTCCTATCCTCATGTAATTTATTCAGACAAACATTCAACAAGATTTTGATTACATGTTCATTATTCAACATGTTACAAAATAATGTCTACAGACCCCAGCTGAGATCAGGGTCCCATTTCCACCAGACAGTGTTAAAGAGATGACCTTACTCCACATAATGGAGGGAGAAGATCAGCATCCTGTTCTGAAGCTTTGGCAATACACAGAAAAGCTTGTTTGTCCAAAGCAGTCCCAGGAAACTGAGGTCAGAAATCCCAAGTCCTGGTTCAGTAGCTTTTCTGAAAAATATTCCACAAGACACGCTACAAAGACTCTCTTTGATGTCCCTCCACCACTTTGCTCCATGAACTGGTAGTGCTGAGACTCCAGGAAAGCTTTGACCAGACAACCTTGATTGACAAAACATTTTACATGAACAAGGGCAAGGTAAACTTCCCCAGACTAGTCTGCAGTGTCATAAATGTTTGCAGGATTGACTGTTCCCTCCAGAGGCAGCCCCATGCTTCACAGTCTTTGCTGCATACAAATCAAGTCGCTCCACAGCACAATTGAGTGCATATGTTGTGGTGTGACCTCCTGTTTGGTGACATCCATCAGTGAAATGTTCTGTGGTAACGGCTGTCTGAAAATCATCTGGTACATGAATTTTTACTCTGATTTCACTAAAGCCCAATCAATAAGGGCACATAGCTTCAGTGTTCTCATATACTTGCTCTGTGAATAAAGTAAATGAAATATTTGCGCAGATTTTTGTGATTCGTTTTGAAGGGTCTGACCAGAAATTGGAACGTGTCAGGAGCTAGAAGGAGGGGACTACTGACAAGCTGCATTGCATGCACATGAACTGCAAAGTCCTTCCTCCTGGGCAGGGGAAAAGGAAAATCAACCCAAATATGAATGAACACTTAGAAGAAGTATCTTGAAAGATTCATTTGGCATAAGCTAGTATTGTACTGTCTGATGCTGGACCCTAGTCAGCCTGTAATTCTGATTAAATGAACTTTATAGATAAGTGTTCAGATATAAGTATATATCCCAGCTATACCTATACTTGCATAGGAACTTGTGAAAAAACTTCTCTGGGCAAAATACTTGTATTTTGTTTTTCCTATAAAAAGTAAAACCATAAACCAGTCTGATTACTTTTTGATTAGGTAGCAAGTGGAAACAATTGCTCACTTTGTATTCTAGTTAAGAGAACTGGGGCAAATGAGATGAAAGCGCAAGTAGCAGTGTCAAAACAAAAGGAGATTCCTCTTTACTGAGCGTATCTAAGCTCTGGGCTCCTTTTTACAAAGTGCTCCGGCTATTGAAAAATTTACATGACTAATTGGAAAGCTTCTGGAACAAATAGCCATTAAGGCTAAGACAGCTATCACACTTGGATCAAAAAAGACCAAATGGCCCTGGTGGCAACACTGAGAAAATATCATATATGCTTGTTATTTTCTGAAGCTCATTCTTAGGTATTGTCTTTTAGTTACTCTCACAGACAGGATGTGTGGCTTTGTGAGTAAGAATAGCAGTGCCTACGTGAGGCAGTAGGGGTATTATTCCTAAACGGTAAGTTATTGTTCTTAAAACGTTATTCTGCTAAAAAACAATGCAACAAGATAAAAACAATAGTAGTATACTCAGAAGAAAAAACCAGTGGCTTTAAAAAAAAAAAACAACTCTAGGAAATGGAGAGGAGATTTTCCAGAAGAGCTCTTGCTCATTTTAAAAGTCAGGCAGGGTATTATGTTTTGCTTTGCAAGGGCTTACAAGGGACTGAACACACAGAGCATGTTTGTCAATTATAGTTAAATGGAAGCTATTCAGATGTTTACTAAATAGATACATGTCTTACATCAGGAACACATGATAGCAACCCTTTCCCTCCAAGTTTTTGATTCTGATAAAAGTCTGGGTAAAAGATCAACATATCTGCTCATGTTTATTACTGTTCTAGTGAGAAAAAGACATTTGATTGAAACAGTAATTTACTTTTCAGCTACAGAAGTTATGTGGTAGTGTTCAGTGTTCAGTAAGAGATTGTTGTGTGATCTCAAGCACAAAACTGGTTGGTGCCCTGTCTTAAAATCCTTCATCTTCTCTCTAGTTCTCTTAATTTTTGTTCCTATCTTATTCCCTAACTCCTTTTCCAGCTGTCCACAATTATAAAAGTAAATGATTTCAATGTGATGCAAAAGAGTAAACAAACCCTTACCCTGCAATTGTTCTAGGCACTGTGAAAGAACAAATAATCATTTTGACAGGTAGACAGGAGACAGGTCAAAGTGATCTGCTGAAAGTCTGCCTTCAAGAAAGGTCAGCAATGTAAAGCTTCTTTCTCCTTTCTTTCCTTCTACCTCTTTGTTTTCTTTCCTCCCTCCCCCCGCCCCAAATTTCAGGGTGACCCAGCAGCATTCACAGATACTGAGCTAAAATAACCAGACATTGTTTGTGGCAAACCACTTCATTTCTGAGCCAGGTATAGCAGAAATGTATGATCTTTTCTGTATTTTTTAAGCAGTCGTATGAGATCCCCTTGCTTTGGCATATTGATACAAAAAGCCTTTGCCATTGTATTAAAAAATTATAATAATACAATATAATTAAATACAGTCTGAACAGTGACTTAGAGGGACGACAATAAGTAACTTTCCTCCAAGATGAAAAGTTTGGATACTGGAATGGGAGAAGTCCACTTCACCGACTTTTTCTTTCTGCTTCTCACTATTGCAAGAATAGCTCACGTGTTATTAAAATAAGGTAGATGCTTTGAAATAATGATCCAGAGCCCTAAAGTATGGAGGGTAGCTTAAAAAAATAATACCAAGCTGCAAAATATTTATAGAGACATCTGATTATATGCATATAACCATATTAATTTATATGTAAATATGTTTTTTAAGTGCACATGTATACAGATACATATACACACTAATTTTTGAAAATAAATGTGTATATGTATTTATACACAGAAATATAGATATACCTATGGATAATAATTTTTAAATTTTTTTTTAAGTACCTCCTGTCTCTTCTCTTTTTCTGAAAATTCATTCACATTCTTAAGCTTTGCCCGCCTCCAGGCTATGAAGGTTAGACTTTTCCGTCCTCTAATGGCAGCTGGCACCATGCTGCAATCCTCGCTTTCCAGCAGTCGGCCTTTTTTAGCTGGTATGTGTACAGCCTTATCCTGATCTGGGGACAAGGGGCAGTTGAGACACTCATTCTGGCACTCATGGCCTTGTGCGATTCATGGGGGATTGCAGTGGGAGCTGGGGCAGGGAAGAGGCAGTTCCTGGCCACAGCGTCCTAGGGGCAGGGTGGTGGCTGGAGGTCCCGTTGCCCCTCTGACCAGGGCTGCCACGTGGGGGATGGAGGTGTCAGGGTGCACCGATGGCCCAGTGCTGGGCACAAACATGACACAGACTTGGTCTGTTTCTGCGTGTGTATGGAGATGAGTTCCAGGAGGCATCACCAACCAACATTAGAGACTTTTCTATTCTGGTAGCTCTCAACTATATGTTTGCTTGTGTTATTCCTTCTTGTGCTATCTGGCTTAAACTACCAAGGGTAATTCTAGGACAAGTTACAATTACAATTTCTGTATGCTGTGTAGACATGACCTTTGACTACTTGATTGCAACTGGCTTTGGATCAGGGCCCGTAGCCAAAGCTGTGTCGCTAGCATAACATGCAACACTCTCTGCAGAGCCTCTACGTATAAGCCATCACCTCTCTGATCTAACATACACATAACTGCAATGAGCTGGGAGATTCTCCAGCATTTCACAGTATATAGAAGAGATTTATTAACAAAGATTTTCTGTTTGCAGATACAAAAATACACAGAAGGCCAAATTCTTAGCTTGCATGAAGCAGTGAAGCTTAATGTATGAAGAAGGGATGAAACTCTGGTGCATGTGTGGGGACACACCATTTTGTGTTCCACTTGGTATTTCTTTGATGATAGATCTGCAAAGGAGCTGAAAAAATCCTGACAAAATGGTTGTGGTCTTACGGTGCAGTTTAGGCTAAACCACAACTATTAAAAATGGTGATTTGGGCATTACACATTCTTTTGCTAGATAAATTTGTGTCCTGCCTTTTACATCTAATGTGAGTGCAAAGTCTTAGCAATTCATACATACAACAGAACTGCAGTTCTGAGTTCATGCAGTAATTGTGGCTAAGACTAGTTCAGCAATCAGAGAAATACGAGGTGTGCATCAGCATCTCAGCTCTAGGCACAGCATAGGGCTGTCTGGATCAGTGAGACTCTGCCTTCAGCTCTTCTACGCTATGCAAGAGGGGGACGAGCCTACTCTGACTCTAATGGCATAGTGGGTCTGTCAGAGGAGCACTGAAGCTACCAGCACATTGAATATTACCAAAGCTATCAGCATCAAAAAAAAACAAACCGAAAAAATCTCTCTCAAAAGTAACTGCCCTGTCAACCTTTACGTAATCTGATTTATCTGTCACATATACTTTGTAAAAACATCAACACATTAATTTCAGCAGGGTCAACTTCACACTCACCAAAAAGGGAACAGGACCCAATGAATAGTTTTTGGTCAGGCACAGTACAATATTTATGACCTTCTTTCCCCCACTACAGTTATGTGACAAATGCATTTTATGTGAGTAGATCTCGTTAGACAAGCAGCCGTTTGCAAAACATTGCAAATGCAACTGAGTATAATGAGTACACTTCTAGAGAGGATATTCTAGTACCCTCCAGGCCTTGATTGGGCAGCTCATTTAAACATCAGGTTAAATCCTGTTTAAGTGAAGTGCCTTATAGAAGTTTTGCAGCAGTGCTCTTAATGGCTGAGAAAAAAATGACAGGAAACAGAACGAAGTCAGTTCTCATTTTCTTTCCCTTTTTTAGCTAACCACCCTAAGAAACCTTACTCTGATTTTTTTTTTTTTCCCAGACACATGAATTCTGTGTGGACTCAGAGGGAAATATTTATTTCCTTCTCCCTCTTCCAGCAAGTGTGATGGGCCCCGATGCTACACCAACACCATTTCCTTGTATGATTTTTTTGTACATTGGGCCCAAACTTTATGTCCCCTCTGCCTCCCCATTCACCTTGGGCTGGGGTTTTCCACCGGGAACCGCAGCCTCCAGCGGTGCCCGGTCCTACCGCTCCGCGGGGGCCGGCCCGGTGGGCTCAGGGAGCGGGTGTCCCCCGGCAGGTGGCACTCGGGCTCTGCCGCCGCTCCGGCCCGGCAGGCAGCGGGGCGCCGGGCTGGCAGGCAGCGAGGAAGGGGCGTTCGCAAACATGGATTTCATCCCTGGGATAGAGGCAAACAGACGCTTTCTGCGCTTAAATTATTAGCAGCATCTGTTGTGAGCGCCTGCGTGTCGTTCAGGGGGAGTCACGTCGCGCTGGAGAGGACAGCCCGAGGTGGGTGTGCGGCCAGGGCAGTTGCAAGGTGTACCCCTCCTGGAAGAAGCCCGGGCTTATGTCTGAGCACATGTAATATCACAGCAAACCGTCGTGGAAGGAGAATTTAAAACGTAGTTATTATCCTCAGGGGGAAATCTCTGCAGCAAGAGGGGAATATATGTGCATACTGTAACTCCTATTAGTGTTAATGGGAATTATGTGTGTAAATCCCCAAATCCCAGTGTACAAAGATGAGAGTGTCCCCGTAAGGGTCTGAAATATGCATTTGAATTAAGCCAGGCTGTTGGGAAACTCATAATGCTGTGGCTGTTATTATAAATTTATACTTACTAGGACTAAGTTTCACCTGAAACAACAGAGCCTGAAGTGTTATTTGTTCCAGCAAATTATTTTGTTAGATGTGATAATCAGTTCACAGCAGGACTGCAAGAGGCTACTCAGCTTGTTGACAATTCTGGGTCCCATCCAGCTTCAAGCAGCTTCAGAAGCGGCTCCAAAGGCCACAGCTCCTAAACCCAGCTTATTAGGGAGATGTGGCCAGTGAAAGGCTGACTGTGTACAGCCACTTCCCAGGACAGCCCTTTCCCAGGGGCAGAGTTACTTGTTCTGCCAAGCACACCCCCACTCCAAAGCACAAATCACAGGCAAGATGCAGCAGAGGTGCTGCGGTTCCCAGCCCCATGTATTTTGCCAGGTGGATGAGCTTTTTTTCTTATGAGCTAAGTGCCTAAGACACAGTCTGAGGTGGAGGAGGAGCTGCAAATCAGTTCTGCTTGACTTATTGGGCTACTCTGTAGTTTATTTCAGGAATTATGTGACCTAAGGGTATGCCTTCCTTTAGCATCACCTTTGAATTAGAAAGATGCCTTTCACAGGAGCTGTTGTCCAAGTTTATCATCTCAACCTCAGATCAGGTTTAATCTCAGGGTATCCCTCCTCTGAAGGATACCCATTTTCCCTTAAGACTGAGAGGAAGGAAACCCTGAACTGATTCTCATGTCTCAGCAGCTGCATCGGGTACGTGATTGTGGCAGTGCAGGAGGAATGCCATGGGGTTGGGGGCTCCTGATGGGGAAACATGTCTAAATCCACAACCATGGCTTCAGCCTGTCCTATGTCACCTTCATCCCCTTATTACATGGCCCAGCACCTAAAGGGACACAGAGGTGTCCAACCTACATGCCGCAGGGATGCAATAGTGCTGAGTGCCAGCATGAGCCTCAGGCCCACTGTGTATAGGGACTGCCGCAATCATGATGGGAAACACCTGCCAAACAGCCCCTCACCCCCTTCCACTACATCATATTTTCTCTTCCTTCCTGTCTCTTTTCATATCAGTGCCCAGACTCTTCGTTCCCCTTGATTAGCCCACTTGACAGCAGCCATGTGTGCCCTTTAATCCTGTGCAGTCCCAGGTTGGGCCAAAGCAGATCAGCACATAACACCACCCTCGATTTAAATACCGTTCACAGTGACAGGGAGTTGCTTTATTCTGAATGATTCCTTAATCTATGGAGTTATTTGGAATAGCACAGTTAATTATTTTTAAACCCTACTCTCCTACTTTAAGTCTGGGTGTGACTCCAATAAATTCACTTTTGAATCTTGTAATGGTATAGAAGTATTGCCAGTCCTCATTAAAAACATCGCAAAAGCCACAGCAGCAGCGCTGTGTTCCTTGTAATGATTTGTTTCACTGATAGATCAAACGGCCTGTTGACAATGGTTGACTGCAACCGACAGCCTCTTCTAATAAGATAAAGAAGTTGTACACTTTATTGATTATAGAGAAAATTGAGTTTTTGTCCCTTTAAATTTTTTATTGGCTACAAAATGGAGGACTTATGCCTTTGAAATTGCAGCTTGCCATGACATTACAGTGAATTATAATCCTAACCTATTCATGCTTCCTCAAAGGCCTAACCCATTTGCCTGCCTCACAAGCATGTTGTAAAATGCCCTGCATTTACATATATATTTTCAGGAGCTTTTTATTCAAGAACTGCGGCAGACACAAGAAAGGGAAAGGGGCTGAATGGGCAAGAATTCTTGAGATGCTGGAATTTTAAGAGTCTTGCAATATCTCATCACAAGCTATGAGCTTGAGGCAGACATTTTCGGATAAGGTTCTTAGTTTTTCGTTACACAAGAGGTGACGTTTTTAATCCCTTCTGGCTCTGAAGATCTATGTTCCTGAACATCTTGGGAATAGAGCTCCTATTTCCAAAATAAATCTAACACTTTCTAGATCAATATTTAGGGTCAGATCTTATAGAAGCTGGAGGCACATCAAGGAAGTTTTTAAAGGCCAACCACCACAATCAGGACTCCCAAATCTGCTCTCAACATCTCTCTTACAATGCTAGATATCTCCCTGCCTGACCCCAAGCTGTGCAGACCCCTTCCAGCTCTGGCTCCGCCTTTGTGTAGAGTGGAGCAGGTACATAGGGATCTGCAGTGATACAGTGCCTGTGGTACCCGGGTCCTCTGTGTGACATCGCTCACAGGGGGAGGCCAGTGAACACCTACAACCATCATGGCAGAGTACCTCAAAAAAACCCACCATAATGCCAACTTTACTCTTCTAACATAATGAAAGAGGGAAAGGGAGAAAAGAGTAGTTGCTGGTTCCTTCTCTGCCACAACCTTGTGGATAAGAAAGCTGGAGCACTTGACTCTGGCAGTAAAGCCACACGGTTGAGACAGTGACAGGGAGGAGTCCTCACTTTTGGTCTCTAGTCTCAGTGCTATTTCTGTTCTCTCACTCTTCCTGCTCTTTTCCTGCTCATCCCTAGCAGCTGGACAATATAAAGGGGTGGGGCAAGGGGAGAAGGAAAAAAGCCTTGGCAGGAGCTGTCAAAGCACAGGCTTCCACCTCCTGGCTCAGTGCACTTGCACTTCCAAAGGAAGAGACATTCAGGCCCCTCTTGGCCCCATTATTTTTTGCTTTCAGTAGCTGAGATTTTTCAGGAAAACATTACCTTCTCTGCTGAGTCCCAGCTTATGGGCAAGTATCTGGCAAACACTCCCAACAAGTCAGAGATGTAGATCTGAACCGTTACAGGAGCTGGAGCATGCCCTACACAGATCCACTGCTCCCAGCTACTAGGCACTTAGATATAAATGGATCAGTGTCACTGTTGGCTCTGAATTAAGAGGGGACCCTCCCCCTTTGCTCTGTTATTAAGCAACTGGATTTAGGTTACGTTTCCCAGAAATATTGGATCCAGCACATATGACAGCAGTTGCATTCCTAGCAATCACCTCTGAGTTGAGAGGACAGATTATCCCCATGCTCCTATGCTCCTCCTTTTTCAACCTTGTTCTTATATATAAGGACATAGTACAGAATGTCAGATACCACACTGCCCTGAAAAATACCACTCTGGACCGAGCATTTTATCCATATAACTCTTTGCATGTTCTCATCTTCAACCTTTTCAGAAAGGAGAAAAGCACACACACACTCAGACACACATGGAGTCCACAGCAGGTGACAAGGGAAACTCAGTTTCTGGCTGCTTTAGTGTGGGCAGTTCATGAGCTGCTGCCCACAAAGTGATGAGGCATACAGGCAGATGCTGCTGGCCTACAACAACTATGGGGCTTTCAGCTCTCAGGGACATCTGTCCCCATGCAGATACCAGCTCCCAGATTAGCATGTCTGATTTATTGGTCTGGAAACTGGGTCTGAAACACAGCTCTACAAAGTGACAGTATTTCCAAGAGTGGTGACCAATTGATTAAACCCATAGTTTGGCACTTATATACCTTACTCTATTTTAAAATTAGAGTCTGAAGTGGTTTAGTAACTTCACCATTGATTTCAGTGCCAGTGTTTGAGCTTAGAGGACTAGTTTGAAAGTTTTGGCCCAGGTGCATGGGCTACTACCAGGTAACAGCCATTCACTCAAAGAGGAACAGTTAAAAGAAGCTTGCAGTGCAACGGTTCATGCTATCTCTGTCCTACAGGGATTGAAAGTCCTTTGGTTTCCCGTTTGTTGATCGTGTGCTTTCACCAGTGCTCATCAGTCAAAGGGAGAAAAAAAAAAAAAATTAACAGTGCTTCATAGAAATACTGCATTCTTTCCTAGAGTGGAGGCAAAACAAACAGAAGTTTAAAGTAAACAGTCTCTACCAGCAGATCTTTTCCCCTTTTATTGCATGAATTACAATGCCCTTCAGCCAGCAGAAGGCAGGGAAAGTTCTGCCAGGAAAAAGAGTTATTTGAAAAAGTTTACTTTAAACTTTTGTTTGCTTTGCTGTGGACACACACACACAAAAGAGAAGAGAGACCCTTTCTTCTTCCACTTTAGTGGTAGGTAGAAAGAAAATGGATTTTTTCTTTATCGACTGGTATACGGCTGACAGAAGTAAAGGCAAGTTTCCTCATGGTCATGCCTCTGTGCTCAACCATGATCTGGAAGAACACTGTGAGAGATAAAGCAGGACTGTCCTGTTCACCTAGGACATGCAGACCAGTGGAAAAAACAAATATGAGCGTCTCTGATCATTCAACTGATATAAACAAGCACAAAGCTATGAAAGCCAAATAGCATCATTTTATTCTAATAAAACTCCTCAATGAATCTTTTTCTTCTAAATCTCTGTCCCTTTTGTAATGAAGACAAAGGTTACAGTCTGTTTTCATTCACATTGCTGTAAATCTAGAGTAACTGTAAGTCTACTGAAAGAGAGCTAAAGAAGCTCTGTAGTTGGTTAGGACAGAAATTCTGCATAAAAAGTAAAGTGGTCTCAAAACAACAACCATCACCTTTTGTGAAAAATGTTCCCATTTCTGATCAGTTCTAGTGTTTCCATTTGAAACAGACTCCTTGATCAGAAGTTAATAAAAGCGCGTCATTTGAAATTTGCAGAACACTTTATAAAACATATAAGAAAAATAGGGTTGTGTCCTGAAGACGTTATAACAGGCAGAATAAGAAAGAGAAAAAATAAGATAAAAAGAGATTTCTAGCAATGTATAAGCAAAGCAGGATAAAGCTGAATAGCAGTTGGATTATTGCAGCATGAGTTTGTTTTTAAAGTACATCCCTTCTCTGCACTTCCACCCTCTCCCGTCTGCCCCGCAGCCCTGACCTTCTTCCTCCCCCTTTCAAAAGAGCCATCCCTCCTTATTTCCCTTCTGACCTGCATTCCTCACTGCTGGCTGTAATGTGGCGATAAAGGCACCAGTAAACCCAGCCAGCTTGCTTAAGATCAAAAGATACGGAGGGTGATGTTAGCAAATTAACTGATTGGTATAAAACAAAAGGGGGAAAAAAAAAGTTGTCAGGAAGCTGAGAACTTTTGAACCCATTTAAACAAATAAGTGGCAGAGGAGCAGGCTTGTCTGTCACAGGAATATCCAAGCCAGAGCTTGGAAGCTATGACAGCCAGATGCAGCCTCCGAGAGCAGCTCCTGGTAGGGGGACAGAGCTGTTTAAGAAAGGGGAGTTCCTGCCTTTCAAAAGACAGGTCACGATGGGACGCTTCCTGCTGCCATTTCCACCCCTCGCAGACCTGTACTTGATACCTCAGATTGCTCCTGCCTGCAACACGTGCAAAGAGACAATGAAGCCTCTTTGTGTGCTGCCCTTACAATTACGCTTTCAAGGGCCCTGGGCTGGTAAAGAAAGTGTGCTGTGTTGAAAGTAATTTCAGCAACGCTTTGAGATACGCACAGACTCATTTATTTAGTAATATTAACTGTCTTTCCTCCTTTTCCATCAGCATTAAGAGGGTTAATACCTTCCTCCTGGGCTGGCCTCCAGAGATTTTGCTCTCTGTGGCTCCAGATGGCTTTCAGAAATCTCTAAAGTTTTGTTGCCCTCATTAGTGACAGATGTGGGAGTTATAATTTGAAATTTAGCTTCACTAAAGTAAAGAATTGTGAAAGCCCAGGAACCCACAGAAGCCCTCTTAAATGTACCAGTGGTACCGATCACAGAAAACGTGCTCTCATGTAATGCTGAACAAGAGACTTTATTACCAACAACATCCCTTCCCTTTTCCCCCTCCACTTTATCTCAGACTTCCAGCGCAGCCTTCCCTGGGAGCTTCCCGCTTGGCTTTCTGCTGCTCCCCTGCAGCAGCAGCCCCCCCGAGCCTCGCAGCTTGGTGGCCCGCTGCCGTGGGCACACCGGTGACAGGCCTGGCAGCACCTTCTCCTGGGCTGAGTCTTTCCGTGCCTCCCACCATCCCCAACAGCACAGCGCCGGCCTCCTGCCTCAGGTGCTCTGGAACCACGCACTAATTCTGTACTGGTATCAGCCCTGCTCTTTCAGTAAATTTAGTTCAACAGGCACCTACGGTAAGCTGAACCAGAACCTGTCTCAACCGCTGCTTTTGTCACAAAAGCAGACATTTTCATTACCTCCATGCAGCATGCTTGAGAACAACATCCAGACCATGCTTTCATTACACATTCCCTTGCTTTCTTGTGCTATAGAAAGAGGAGATGCGAAACATGGCTGCACTCCTGGAGAGGATGTTTGCTTCGGCAACCAGCCGGTAACACTTATCTGCAGAACCTGACAGGTAAAACCTCTGAGGTCAGCTTGCACTGGCACTGTACAAGGCCTGGAGAAGACACTGTCGCTTCGGTATCATTACATAAAGCCCTTCACCAGCAACTTTTGTACGCAGAAGACACACGGTACAACTGTCTCTTGTAACATTCTCCATTAGCATTGCTTGAACATTGATCTGGGGGAGGAGGCCTAACCTAGCCATGCTACATGTAATTGTTTCTGACTGGGCTTGAAGTAGATGGTACATAGTTGAGAGAATCTAACTTTTTGGTCATTCAGGTAGTTAAGATAGCATTGACCACTTGGAAGGACAGCTTACTTTAAAAACTGGTTTTATGTAACTGTTGTACACTTTGTATAAGTACAGAGTATGTTTTTGTTTATCTTTCTCAGCCCAGACATACAACTCATGTAGAGACAAATTTCTGTGAGATGGATGCACCCTAAAGTTGTCAGATCCAGAAAGATGCTACTCCTTGTGGCTTACAGCATATGTATTCTATGCGTACAATTTCTTTCTGAAGAAAGCAATATTTTTAAAGGAGAAAAAAAATCCAAACAAACAAGACCATTCAAACCATGTGACGGTATAAGCAAGTCTCATAGGCATACATGGCTTCATGGGAGCTGAGCAGAATGACAGGATCTTTCCCTTTTTCCTCTCTTATTGTAAACTTTTTCCTGCTGTTTCTGCAGGATTATGATGTCTGATTCACTAGCCTATAATGTTTTTAGCCTAGAAGTGTTGCATACAATTCATTCATTAAATAAGAGCATATAGGATATCATTGGGAGTTGCTTTAAAAGTAACTTGATTTTTTTTCATTTTTTTTTTCAGTTTTGTTTAGCTTCAGGAGAGACATCCTTGCAAACTGTTACCATCTGATGCTTCTTCATTTTCCCAATAATCTATAAATGTGGTTGTGCTTTTTTCCCTTCTTTTAAATGCCACCATCTCCTCTTCCCCGTCACTATTCCCCTTTTCTTTTGCCAAGTTCAGTTATTCAGACAGGGAAGCATGCGGTTCTCTAGATGATAGCTCTCAACTATCTGTTTTGTCCCAGAATTTCT